>WAAF01003503.1:1428-14976 GCA_013400475.1 Tricholaema leucomelas | reverse complement strand
TCTTTTCTTTTCTTTTCTTTTCTTTTCTTTTCTTTTCTTTTCTTTTCTTTTCTTTTCTTTTCTTTTCTTTTCTTTTCTTTTCTTTTCTTTTCTCTTGTTTCTTTTTTTCTTTCTTTTCTCCTTTTTTTTTTCCCTTTCTTTTTTCTTTTTTTGTCTTCCTTTCCCTCCCCACCCCTTTTTTTTTTTTGCTCGCCATTGGAGTATTTTTGTTGACGCAAACTACCACAGTTGTAGGTGCCTCCTAGGAGGTGGTGCCTGTCAGTAAGCCCCACGTGGGTGTCCCCTTGGCTATCTCTCACAGCCTCCCTCCTATAAATCACAGCATATTAAAAAAAAAAGGGGGGGGGGGGGGAATAACAGTGACATGTGAACTAATCCCCACATCAAAGAGAGCAACCCTCCCTCCTCTAAACAACCACCCCCCTCTTTTGCTGGGAAAAGTCTAATGCCTAGAAGGTGATTTACACAAAACTCCATCCCGGTTGTTAGGAAACTTGCAATGCCACTTACTCGCCAACTGCAGGAGGAACCTGGGAATCAGGGTAACCGCAATAGCTAGCCTGCGGCTGGCAGCGTTTGGCTCAGGAGAGGAGTAGGGGGGGGGGGGGGGGGGGGGGGGAACCAGTTGGCTCCTTGTAGCAAGCTTGTGTGTGTGTTGATCACATGGCAGCATAGGCACAGAGATAGGCAGATGCGAACGTGACTGGTAATGTGAGTCTGGATGGGCACACGGGTAGCTGCGTGTGCCTGCAAGTACTCGTACAGGCACAGGGGTGCCTGTCCTGACACATATGCAAGCACACACAGATGCACACACCGGCAGCTCTCTCTCGACCTGCTTAAGAGCAGAGGAAATCTGTAGGAAAAACACAAGCCCATATGGGCATAAAACACTGCTTCAGGTGTACTAAATGTGGAGGGCATAGAACTGTGCTTCAGGTGTACTAAATGTGGGGGGCATAAAACTGTGCTTCAGGTGTACTAAATGTGGAGGGCATAAAACTGTGCTTCAGGTGTACCAGATGTGGGGGGGCATAAAACTGTGCATCAGGTGTACTAAATGTGGAGGGCATAAAACACTGCTTCAGGTGTACCAAATGTGGAGGGCATTTGCTGTCTGTGGCACACGCTCACCAAGTATTCATTCCTGCCTTAGGCCTGATTCTGAGCTCGTGGTTCAGATGCCAGGAAGGTATGGATAAGGAGAATATCACTGTATAAGACTGTGTTGAACCAAACAGTCACTCCTGCCCTTGCCTTGGCCAATGTTGCACTGACTAAGCACAGAAGATACTTCCAAATATTTCACTGTTTACTGGAATGCAACTGAAAGGGGGAAAAGATATCTCTGGCTAGATAACTCTCTTCTGCTGTTATCAGTGCCTGTGCCAGGTCTGTGCCTGTGCCTGTGCCTGAATCAGTCTGTGCCAGACGTGCCAAGAAACGGTACTGGTAGTTGTGTATTTGTGATCAAAAAGCAGAAATAAAATGAATCCACCTCATGGGTATATATTTTTTTAAGAGAAAGCTTTGGGTTTGTGGCCATTGGCTGGTTATAGTCCCTCTGTGTTCACCAAAGAACTTCAGACGTGATTGCACAAGAGCTGAGGAGTGGAAGCGAGTAGCCAGGGGCAGTGAGACACCAAGGCAGCTCCCTTCGGTGGCAAATGCTGGCTTAAGGCGTTGGTAAACACAAAGCCTTGGGAGGGAGCATCAGGCATGCCAGGCACCCCGCATCTCCACCGCACCGACTGGGAGGGCATGGGCAGGGTGGTAGGGAAAGGCAGAGCCCAAAGCTTGTGTTGTTCCTCTTCCACGCTCCCCCCACTTAGCTGTGCAGCTCTCCGGGTGACTCTGCCTGTCCTGGGTCAAGCGGAGAGGACGTGAAAGAAACTCCATCGCGGTTGCACCTTCACCTCCAGCACACGGAAAAACAAACAGCCATTCTCTTGTTTGTTGATTTAGTGCAGGGTGCTCCTTCCATTACAAAACCATTCCCTGCAGGCAACAGGCTAAGACCTATTTCCTTATTGTTCTGCAAAAGAAAATGAGGGCTTTCAGGATGGGTGCAATCTTCAAGCATCTCTCTTCTGTTGATAGAGAGATTGAGAGAGCCCTCCCAGCTACCTCCCAGCTACCTCCCAGCTACCTCCCAGCAAATGTCCCAGGCTTCCTTGTTGTGCATAACCTTTCCCTGTTCTCTCTCAGCAACACATGCCACGTGTGTCCTTCTGCCCTCTCCTCCAACGACAAATCCTAGTATGGCAGAGCCTTGTGCTTAGAAGGTTAAGCATGTTTCATGCCAGGTACTTGCATGTTACATGCCAGGTACTTACACAGAAACGGCTCTGACCTCTGAAAGCTGCATCCAGAGCCACGATTCAAAGGGACATTGTGGAGAGGCTGGAGCTGAGCTCCTCTCACAGGTAACCGGAGCCAGAAGAAGGGGGAATGGCCTCAAGCTGAGGCTGGGGAGGTTTAGATTGGACACAAGGAAAAAGTTTTTCATGGAGAGAGTGGTCAGGGAGTGGAATGAGCTGCCCAGGGAGGTGGTGGAGTCACCCAGCCTGGGTGTGTTTAAGGGTCGTTTGGTTGTGGTGCTTAGGGCTATGGTTTAAGGTGAATCATAGAACCATGTGAATCACAGAATCAACCAGGTTGGAAGAGACCTCCAAGACCATCCAGTCCGACCTAGCACCCAGCCCTACCCAGTCATCTAGACCATGGCACTAAAGGCCTCATCCAGTCTTTTCTGAAGTAGGGTCAGATGTTGGACTGGGTGATCTTGAAGGGCTTTGCATGTTTCTGTGATTCTGTGATTTCACAGACAGCACCACACACAAACCTTCCCCCATCTATACTCTTCGGAGCCAAAACCCCAGACATGAACACTTCTGAAGAAGGGGGAGGTTTCCTCCTGCTGCTTAGGCTGTTGGGCTGCTCCAGCTCTCACTTAGGACAGTGTGGACCTGTCCTAAAAAAGTAGGACCAAGCCAACTTTTTGAACTGGTTCAGCAAAGTCGGGCTCTGAGTGTGAGGTATGTCCTTGTTTGAAGCAAACACAAAGGAAGCATATCACAAATCTCTCCTATCCTGTTTGTATGTTTGAGGTGCACCCTCTGGCAGTTCCTGGTGCTGACTGGGACAAGTTTGGATGAAAACTACAAGAGCAGCAAAGTTTATCTAGAGCTGGCACCATTTTTAGCACTTGGCTGAATGAGCTGTTTCTACAGTCCAGAGCTCTTTGTTTGTGCCATCACCACCACCCCTGCAAAATAATCAAACCGCTCTCAACACCTTCTTTTTTTTTGTCAGTTAAAATCACCTCTCTGCCGAGCTGGTCTTTCAGATGGCAACTCTTCTGGCTGGCCTTTTAGGTGGCTGGCACTTCTACCCTCCTCCCAAATCCAAACCGACTGCATTAGAAAAGAATGAATTTACATTGCAAGGGACCCAAACAATGTCAAAGGAAAAGCAGATCAAAAAAAAAAGAGCTGCTAGTATTGGACGAGTGGGATGTCCTTTCAGCTGCTTTGGGCAATGTCCTTTCAGCACAAGAAAAGCTCAAAAGAATTTGGTTAATCTGTTGTTAAACAGAGAGTCTGTGATGGGAGACAGCTCTGTCATCGCCTGCTTGGGGAACTCAGCCTGTCTGTAATGGCTGTGAGCTCCTTTGCCCTTCCCCAGTACTTTGTTTCTGTAGCAGCGTTGAGTTCATGGACTTGCACCTTGCTAGCCCAGCACTGACCATCTCTCAGCCCTGTGACACAGGACCTTTGTGATAGTTCGAGGCTAATTGGAATGTTTTAATGAGAGGAATTAGATGATAGGCTGTGAAAAGGAAACAGTGGTGATGTCTGCTGCACTCATAGGCTTGCTGGGATGGATAAAAACAAGAACACAAACACAGATAAGAGAGTCTCTATCTGTCGCAGTTTGGTGTCTGTGTTTTCTCCCTGGGCTTCTGCTGCTTTGCCTGGGTCTGTGTAACCCAACTAAAGCATTCTGCTTCTAGCCCCCCTTGCCAATCCTCCAAACTCACCTTGCACATAAGGCAGACTCTGGGATAAGGTAGAGGGGTGGAAAGAAGGTGGAAGGGTGGTTGGGAGCCCCTCCTAGGGACTCTGGTTTCTGGGAGGGCTGCTGTGTTTCTGTGTTACTTATACCTTGTCTATTTGTATATATAACTGCAAATATTTGTGTGTCTTGTGTGTATCTGCTTGTAAATTGTGCTCAGCTGTAAATACAGCTTCATTCCTTAACTTCCAGCCAGCTGAGTCTAGTCTGGGTGACTTCATGAGAGTGGGGGGGGTGTGTAACTGCCAAACCACCACAACCCTTTACCTGTGACTGCTTTCTGGAGAGACACCAGCACACAGCATGTAGGCAAAGCACACCCAAAGGCTTCCACAGCCAGGAATCTCTCTCTATAGCTCTCCTTTTCAAGGTGCTTCACACAGACATGAAAGTGCCTTGGAGGGTACTGGTGGTGGCCAACCCACTGCTGATAGTTATTTCAAAGAGTTAGGAAGTCAGCTTCAGAGTCTTGAAGCAAGAGCTTCAGCATGGCAACCAGTTAGAAGTCTGGTCAGTGGGATCCTGGGGTGTATTAGAAAGAGTGTGTCCAGCAGATCAAGCCGATCAAGGGAGGTTCTCCTCCCCCTCTACTCTGCCCTGCTGAGACCTCATCTTGAGTACTGCCTTCAGTTTTGGGCTCCCCAGTTGAAGAGGGACAGGGATCTGTTGGAGAGAGTCCAGTGGAGGGCTACAAGGATAATGAGGGGACTGGAGGGCACTGCCTGATGAGGAGAGGCTGAGGGACCTGGAGCTGTTTAGTCTGGAGAAGAGAAGACTGAGAGGGGATTTGATAAATGTTTATAAGTATCTGAGGGCTGCCAGGAGTGGGGGGACAGGCTCTGCTCACTGCTCCCTGGGATAGGACAAGGAGCAATGGGTGTAAGCTGCAGCACAGGAGGTTCCAGCTCAACACAAGGAGGAACTTCTCTCCTGGAAGGGTCCCAGAGCACTGGCACAGGCTGCCCAGAGAGGTTGTGGAGTCTCCTTCTCTGGAGCCTTTCAAGGCCTGTCTGGATGTGTTCCTGTGTGATGTGTATTAGGTTGTACTGTCCTGCTCTGGCAAGAGGGTTGAACTTAATGATCTTGGGTCCCTTCCAACCCCTAAGATCTTGTGGTCCTGTGAACACAGGCATGTAAGAGCAGCCTGACCCTCACTAGCCCCCATGGCTTCCCTCAGCCTCGCTGCTCAGTGCAACAGCCTGAGTCTGAAGCAGCCATTAGTCCATAGAGCTGCTAACTGAGCTACCTGACTGGGAGGGTAACAGCAAAAGTCAGCCTGTAGACTGGCTTTGTTCAGCAAAACGTGGTTACATAAGTTGAAAAGGACTGGATACACTTCAGTAAGGGCAGGTATTTGTTTTGTCTGAATCACTGCAGCAAGATCACACAGCAGCAAGATCACACAGCCGGACTCTGCCGCGGGAAGTCGGCAGCTCAGTAGGAGGAGTGCTGGAGGAGCAGACAGCACTCCAGGGTGACAAAGCCATGCCAAGGCACATGCATACTTCAGCCAGGTGATGGTTAAATCTGGAGGATACATTTCTCCCCAGGAGATCCCAGAACCTTTTCTACTTTGAGATGCCATTGGTTCATGTTTTATCAGACAGAAAGTGCACCACCAGCTTATGCCTTGAAGCACCTTGTTACTATTCCTTCTTAAACACCTGCCACAGCCAGGCAGACTAAGGCAGGTGAGTGCAGGTGTCACCATAGAACCATAGAATCAGAATCAACCAGGTTGGAAGAGACCTCCAAGCTCAGCCAGCCCAACCTAGCACCCAGCCCTGGCCAATCAACCAGACCATGGCACTAAGTGCCCCATCCAGGCTTTGCCTCAACACCTCCAGGCACAGCGACTCCACCACCTCCCTGGGCAGCCCATTCCAATGGCAAAGAGTCCTCAGTTGGAGGCCAGCTTTTGCAATCCATTCAGGCTGTAAGGCCAGGCCCATTAGCAGGCCAGGGACTGCCATCTTACCCATGGCTGCTTACTCAGTGCATTGGATTAAGAAACAGAAATATTCAGGCACTGCTTTTTTTTCACCATGACCTTCTTTATTCCTGCCAGTGCTCAGGAGATGTGCCAAGGCAAGCAAGCCGTGCCATGCTATCCCATGCCATGGCCAGGGAATGTGTGCACCCTTGCTCCTCACTGCTGGGGTGCATGTGGGGTACCCCACACTGAATCCAGACTGTACCCACTCTTTCTCCAAGTGCCAGAGCAGTTCAGCTGCCCCACACGGGCTGCCTAAGCCCAAGGTGTTTGACCATGCCAGTACCTTGAGACCACCGTGGCAGGGATTTCCCAGAGGTTTCGTCTCCTGAGGCTGCAGCCTCTGGATAGCTTCCACTCCAAATGTATGTCACATTTCCTTCCAGCAAAAGCAAAATATTTACACTCAGCCAGGGTCACCCAGCGGCCACTCCGCTATCACAAGCTGGAAACGGCTGGGGTACTGTAAACTGAGGGGCAGGAGGGCAGAGGGGATTAGCACAGGCCTCCAAAATAAACCATGGGGCTGGCTGGCGGCTGCTGCTGGGAGGAGTGGGCACGGGGAGGTGGGTACTGGGTGGGCACTGTCACGGAGGGATGAGGATGGGCTGGCAGCTGGGCCAGCAGCTGCCCAGCCAAGCCAGGAGCCCGGGCAGAGTGGTCCAAAGTGGCAATGGATGGAGCAGAATCAGAGATGGGGTAAAGGGGAGGTAGATTTGCAGAGCCTAGCCAAGTCTGTCCAATGTTTCCACCAGCCACACTCCTCACCAGGCACAGTTGGTACTTGAGACTATGGCCACACCAACCTCACTTCTTGATCTGCCTTCAAGAGGCTGTTGGAAATACTCCTCTTGTCCTGCAGAAGCGTTTTGGGCACCGTTAAAGCATCCTGGTGGTTGCTAAGCTAAGCCTCCCTGTGAAAAGGTACTGAGCTCAGTGATTTAAGCTTGTAAATTTGAGCTGTAGGACTTGCAGACCTTTCCCTCCCAGACCCCCAAGAGAATGGGTGGCAATCTCCCATTGGAGTAGCTTGCACACCAGAGGTCTTCCTCAAACATCTCTTCCTGCATCCTCACAGCCTGAACCTTACCCATATGCTGCCAAAATTTTCTTCCTCATCCCATACTGCACTGCTGATCAGCACTCAAAGCCTCTGCTGCTTACTGGAACATGTGCTTAGGAGCCACCAAATAAAGTAGCTGATGAGTCCTGGCCACCTGCCCATGAGATGCCACCACCTTCTCAGCTCCTGCTGTCCTGCTCCTTTCCTCCCATCTGCTGAAAGTGGTGACCCACAGCTGGGTTTCACTGTGGCATGGAGAGGCCAGAATTCCTTGTCAGGGAGGAAACAAAGCGGTGCTTGTTTACATAGAATGGGTTAGGTTGGAAGGGACCTCAAAGCTCATCCAATTCCAACCACCTGCCATAGGCAGGGACACCTCCCACTAGAACAAGTGGCTCAAGGCCTCATCCAACCTGGCCTTGAAGACCTCCAGGGAGGTTGTGGAGCACAGAAGCACAGAAATTGACTGGATCTTCGATCACATTCTGTGCTTCTGTGCTCTACAACCTCCCTGGGCAACCTGTGCCAGTGTCTCACCACCCTCACTGCAAAGAACCCNCCCTCTGAGCATCTTGGTGGCCTCTTCTGGAAAGGCTCCAACACCTCCATGTCCTTCTTGTGCTGGGGGCTCCAGAACTGCACACAGGACTCCAGGTGGGGTCTGAGGAGAGCAGAGCCAAGGGGCAGAATCCCCTCCCTTGCCCTGCTGCCCACACTGCTCTTGCTGCAGCCCAGCACAGGGTTGCTGTCTGGGCTGCACTCACGCTGCAGGCTCATGTTGAGCTTTTCACCAGCTCAGATCCCCTTTCCCTCAGGGCTGCTCTCAGCCATTCCCCACCCAGCCTGGGGTTGTTTTGTACCTGTTGAACCTCCTGTGAAGGCATAAGCACACTGAGGCCAGCAGCACCTGGGCTGCTTCACTCGCCAGCTGAGATAGACATGAGGGGCAGGAGCCAGCCACAGCGAAGATGAAGATGGTTCCACCTCAAGCATCTCTGCTCACAGCAGCCTGTAAGAGAGGCAGACAGATGTGAATGATCCCACAACCTCTCCTGCTGGTTTTTTTCCTCACACTGCTGCCACTCTCCCAGTGAGGTTGGTGTGAAAGCATGCGGAGCCACCAAAACACGAAGAGGCCATCCCAGTTGTTCTTGGCTGGCTGAGGGAGATGTAGCTGCACTTCCTCCCATCCAGGCACTTCCCACTGGCACTCCTCACAAGGGTTATGGTGGGGTCAACACCTGAGATGTCAGTATGGGGCTACAGAATAGAATAGAANGCTGTGTCCCCTTGTTCTGTTGCTGGTTGCCTGGCAGAAGAGACCAACCCCACCTGGTTACAGCCTCCCTGCAGGTAGTTGTAGACAGCAATGAGGTCATCCCTGAGCCTCCTCCAAGCTGCACACCCCCAGCTCCCTCAGCCTCTCCTCATAGGGTTTGTGTTCCAGGCCCCTCCCCAGCCTTGCTGCCCTTCTCTGGACACCTTCCAGCACCTCAACATCTCTCTTGACTTGAGGAGCCCAGAACTGGACACAGCACTCAAGGGGTGGCCTGACCAGCTGAAGAGGATGGCATTTGGCCGCTCTCTGCCGCTTGGGTGCCATTTGGCCACTCTGTACGCCTTGGGTGAGAGGGTTTTCCCCAGCTTTGCACAGAAGCTGCCTTACCTCGATTACTAAGCTACCAGGCATGCAAGAGTCACTAGAGCAGAAGGGGATTTCTGCGTGGGAGGAGCAGGATGATTCAGGTCGCCTCGTCAGCCTGCTGGAACGGAACGTCCAGTCACCAGAATGCGCTTTTGCGACGCAGCCACTCGTTGCTCCCCCTTTATTTTGGACACTGAGCCATAACCCCAGTGCTCCAGAGCCTGGGAACCAGCCCAGCAGCCTATGGTTAAGAAAAGGTTTACAGAAGTACCAAGATGACCTAAGGCTCTAATAGCATTTTCCTCGTTGGAAAGGTTGTCCAGAGCATGGTGAAGGGAAGAAGGGAGTGAGAGCTCTTACTGAGAGCCTGATTGCCACCCCTTGTAACAGCTCCTTGGGACAGCTGGCATGGGAATGTGGTCATAGGAATGCTTTGGAGACTTCATAACCAGCTCAGCATCTGCAGCACAGACGTGTGGCTTAATATTGCTCACAGAAGCACCTCCTGCATTGCACCACTTAAAGAGGTTCATTAATGCAGCTGAGGTAAGAGGTTGGCTGGTACTGGATGATTATTCCAGAGCAGCCTTCAGGAACATACAGAGCAGCCTTCAGGAAGAGAAGGCTCAGGAGTGACCTCATTGCTGTCTACAACTACCTGAAGGGAGGCTGTAGCCAGGTGGGGTTGGGCTCTTCTGCCAGGCAACCAGCAACAGAAGAAGGGGACACAGCCTCAAGCTGTGCCAGGGCAGGTCTAGGCTGGATGTTAGGAGGAAGTTGTTGGCAGAGAGAGTGATTGGCATTGGAATGGGCTGCCCAGGGAGGTGGTGGAGTCACCATCCCTGGAGGTGTTGAAGCCAAGACTGGCTGGGGCACTTAGTGCCATGGTCTGGTTGACTGGATAGGGCTGGGTGCTAGGCTGGACTGGCTGAGCTTGGAGGTCTCTTCCAACCTGGTTGATTCCTATTCTATTCTACCCTCATGCATCTCCTGGAGTTACAAAGAAGGGCAGAGGAGAAGCACTGATCAAAGTTGGAGGTCTACCTGGCAGTGCCAGCCAGGAGAAATATTTTCAGAACACTGAATGTGTGCATTTAGAATTATATCAGGACCTTTTTCCTCCCCAGAAAACTCAAATTTAAAGTAAAATAAAGTATTATTGATGGAATTTCACAGAGTAAGTATCAGCCTGCCCTTTCCAGTGATGACCCTGAGAAGAGCCCAAGCCTTCCTGAAGAGGCAGGGATCACAAAAAGCAGACTGCCTTAATCTCACTCCCATGGAGACTGTTCCAGCTCCAGCCTTCACTACAAGTATACAGCAATTTGGTTTTAGCACATTTCTGATGAGACAAATGGCACACAGGAGGCAAACACTCTTCACCCTTCTTAAAGGCTGGCTCAGAAAGCCAGAAGCTGCACTGCAGCATGGTGTGGCAGCCTCCCATCTCAGCATCTCTGGGCACAGAGCTGGTGTGAGTCCTTGCAGGCTCCCCTAGATATGCCAGAAGCTGCACTGCAGCATGGTGTGGCAGCCTCCCATCTCAGCATCTCTGGGCACAGAGCTGGTGTGAGTCCTTGCAGGCTCCCCTAGGCCAGAAGCTGCACTGCAGCATGGTGTGGCAGCCTCCCATCTCAGCATCCCTGGGCATAGAGCTGGTGTGGGTCCTTGCAGGCTCCCCTAGCTATGCCAGAAGCTGCACTGCAGCATGGTGTGGCAGCCTCCCATCTCAGCATCCCTGAACACAGAGCTGGTGTGAGTCCTTGCAGGCTCCCCTAGGCTGCACACATTGTTTTAAGGATGAATACATAAGAGCTACACCATGGTAGCTGTGTGTGCATGAAGCCAGCTACAAGGCAGTGTGCATGTGCTGTGCTTTCAGTGCTTTAGCCACTCTCAAGAAAGGGATGGGGGGAGAGGGCAGGCTGCAGCAGCATGAAAAAGCTTTAAAGCTCGGGCTACAGTAAGCATTTGGTCTCTAACCTGCAGCTATGAAGCCAGCAGCCCAAAGAACTGTACTAGCAAACTCTGATAACATCTGAAGTGCAAAGAGGGCCATTTGCCCCCAAAAGAACCTGTTTGCTAGAAGAAACCAACATCAAAAGTAACTAATTTTCAGATAGCCTTTTCCAAAAGCAGTGTTGGCAGCAGGCATCACCTCAGCTCCATCAGAAAACGCCTTGGGACTGAGGCTTACCCCATGCCTTCTGCTACAGCATACAGCTCCTACCTGATCGTTTGTGCTCTCATCCGTGCACACCGGTCCTGTGTGGCAGGCTGGCTGGAGCATGAGCTGGCCTTTGGCAAGCCTTCTGCCAGCTCCTGCAGCCCAAGGGAGTAGTTCATGGAAGACTAGACTGACCAGTTCTGTGCTCTGACCCAGCCTGCTATGAGAAAGCCCTGTGGAGAGGGACCTGGGAGTGCTGGTGGAGAACAAGTTAGCCATGGCACAGCAATGTGCCCTGGTGGCCAAGAGGGACGATGGGATCCTGGGGTGTATTAGGAGCAGTGTGTCCAGCAGATCAAGGGAGGTTCTCCTGCCCCTCTGCTCTGCCCTGCTGAGACCTCACCTTAAGTACTGCCTTCAGTTTTGGGCTCCCAGGTTGAAGAGGGACAGGGATCTGCTGGAGAGGGTCCAGCGGAGGGCTGTGAGGATGATGAGGGGACTGGAGGGCACTGCCTGGTGAGGAGAGGCTGAGGGACCTGGGGCTGCTTAGTCTGGAGAAGAGAAGACTGAGAGAGGACTTGATAAATGTTTGTAAATCTCTGAGGGCTGCCAGGAGTGGGGGGACAGGCTCTGCTCACTGCTCCCTGGGATAGGACAAGCAGCAATGGGTGTAAGCTGCAGCACAGGAGGTTCCAGCTCAACACAAGGGGGAACTTCTTTCCTGTAAGGGTCCCAGAGCACTGGCACAGGCTGCCCAGAGAGGTTGTGGAGTCTCCTCCTCTGGAGCCTTTCAAGGCCTGTCTGGATGTGCTCCTGTGTGCCCTGAGCTAGATTGTGTGGTCCTGCTCTGGCAGGGGGGTTGTGCTGGATGATCTCCTTGGGTCCCTTCCAACCCCTGACATCCTGTGAGCCTGTGAAGTGCCTTAGCAAAGGAACTGAACTCTTGCAAGCTGTGCCAGGGGAGGTTCAGGATGGATGTTAGGAGGAAGTTGTTGCCACAGAGTGTGATTGGCATTGGAATGGGCTGCCCAGGGAGGTGGTGGAAGTCTCTTCCAACCTGCTTGATTCTATGATTCTATGAAGATTCAAGGGGAAGTCAACAGGAGCTTTGCTGCTGGTATGAGTGAAATATGATTACAGAACTTTTGGGGACAAATGACACTCTCTGAAGAAATTCATTTAACCTCAGCACATTTCCATAACATTTTGCTTCATGAGTGGTCCTTTCTCCTATGCTATTCTCACTCAGGGACAATATATTTTTGGTGAGCAAGCAGTCACTCTTTCCACTTTCTCATTCTCTGTGGGCCTCTTTAAGGTCTCCTGTTCTGGGTTGGCATCAGATTACTGTCATGGCAGTTTCCAGCTCAAGTAAAATCAACAGACTCCCTCTCTTCTCCTCCCTTCTGCTCTTTAAGGGTTCCTAGGAGGACCAGGTGCCCTGGTGCCCAGCTCCTTACTCTGTCTCTCAAAAAGCTTTTCTTGCTTTATTTGTTGTTAGCTCTGTCAAAGGATTTTTTTGCCTGCACTGTTCTGTAAGTCAATATTATTTGGTTCTGCCATGCAATTCTGCTCCCTCTGTTCCTGTGATTTACAAAGATTCAGCCTGGAGGTGAGGAGGAAGTTGTTGAGCATGAGAGTGGTGAGAGGCTGGAATGGGTTGCCCAGGGAGGGGGTTGAGGCCCCATGGCTGGAGGTGTTTAAGGCCAGGCTGGCTGAGGCTGTGGGCAGCCTGCTCTAGGGTAGGGTGTCCCTGGGCATGGCAGGGGGGTTGGCACTGGCTGCTCCCTGTGGTCCCTTCCAACCCTAATTGCTCCCCAGCACAGGATTTCGGGAGGCTGTGCAGAGATTTCCCATGAGGATTCCACCACGGTGTCATTGCATCTTCTCTGCCTTTGTCTGCTTGGTTGATTTCCCTCACCATAACATCTGTCCTCCCTCTCCCAGACATTTCACAATGGCAAACCTGCTCCAAATTATGACAGGAGTTAAAAGACTTCAGGGTTTGCACTCTGCTGGTCTTGTTTTCTCAAGGGACATGGGGTTAGCCACCTCTTAAAATAAGCCTCTCCCCCCTTTCCCCTCTCTTAAAAGAAGCCTCTCCCCTATTTCCCCTCACCTAAAATAAGCCTCTCCCCTTTCCTCTCTCTTAATGCAAGCCTCTCCCCTTTCCCCTCTCCTAAAATAAGCCTCTCCCCCTTTTCCCCCTCTCCTAAAACAAGCCTCCCCCCTTTTCCCTCTCCTAAAATAAGCCTCTCCCCTTTCCCCTGTCCTAAAATAAGCCTCTCCCCCTTTCCTCTCTCCTAAAATAAGCCTCTCCCCCTTTCCCCTCTCCTAAAACAAGCCTCTCCCCTTTCCCCTCTCCTAAAATAAGCCTCTCCCCCTTTTCCCCCTCTCCTAAAACAAGCCTCTCCCCTTTCCCCTCTCTTAATAAAAGCCTCTCCCCTTTCCTCTTTCTTAATGAAAGCCTCTCCCCTTTCCCCTCTCTTAATTCAAGCCTTTCCCCTCTCCTAAAATAAGCCTCTCCCCTTTTCCCTCTCTTAAAATAAGCCTCTCCCCTTTCTCATCTCTTGCTTCTCCCCTTTCTCCTCTCTTAAAAAACG
>WAAF01003502.1:102737-121727 GCA_013400475.1 Tricholaema leucomelas | reverse complement strand
AGGATCTTCAGTAAATGCAGTTTTATTAAACTGAAAGCAGTCATAGGATGGCATAAAATGTCAGTAGATTCTGCAGACTTGTTTAACTTTGATTATTGTTGAGATATTTAAATATTTCTTCCATTTTCGCTGCTTTTTCTTGCATTTTAATTCTCAAGTATATGGAGTATGCTACTTGTCTCAGCTTGCACATGTTTAATATCAAAGGTGTAGCCTGTATATGAAGATCAGTACTTTTTCAGTGTTATTCAGGTAGAATGCTGGTTTTGACTGAGGCTTTCAAATGCAGTTATATAATATTAGCAAGCTGTGTGCAGTTCTGGAGCCCTCAACACAAAAAGGACATTGAACTGTTGGAGTGAGTCCAGAGGAGGGCTACGGAGATGCTCAGAGAGTTGGAGCAGCTCTGTTATGAGGACAGGCTACAAGAGTTGGGGCTCTTCAGCCTGGAGAAGAGTAGGATTTGAGGAGACCTTATAGTGGCTTTCCAGTATCTGAAGGGGACCTACAGGAAGGCTGGGGAGGGACTGTTTACAAGGTCTTGTAATGACAGGACAAGGGGTAATGGGTTTAAACTGGCAGAGGGGAGATTCAACTAGGATGTTAGGAAAGGGTTCTTTCCAATGAGGGTGGGGAGACACTAGAACAGGTTGCCCAGGGAGGTTGTGGCTGCTCCCTCCCTGGAGGTGTTCAAGGGCTTTGAGAAACCTGTTCTAGTGGGAGGTGTCCCTGCCTATGGCTGGGAGTTGAAACTGGCTGATCTTTGAGGTCCCTTCCAACTTAAACCATCCTGTGATTTAAGGAGATAAGGCAAAACGTTGAATGCATCTCATTTTGCTGTTTTTGTAGGCAGTTGCTGCCTCTTGGAACTTTAGAGAAGTGAGACAGCATACTAATGCATGGCTTGGTGCAAGGTCTTGGGCAAACTTGAAGCATTTGTGTTGGGCTTTACTTTAATTTGTAATATATGCTTTGTGTGGTAAAGTACACCCTTGAGTCTAGCTCTCATGTAACTGGAGAAACAGGCACCATGAATGCTATTTCCTTTTCCTGCATTTCAGAAGGCACTGTGAGAAACAAAGAACATCATCATCTTTTCAACTGATGCTTACAGCAGTTCACTTCAATTTGTTTTTATCTAACATAAAAATATTTTGCCATCTTTGGATGTACAGCTTCGAGATGAGTCAGAGGTAAAGAGGACAGGCATGAAAATACTGAATGACTCTCAGGTGAGGCAGAGGTTAAATTTAAACATCTCATCTTCCCACTCTTAATATCCATGCTTGACTTTTTTATGGACCAAAAATCTGCTCTGGCACTTCATTGCTTGTTATTGTCTTACCTGTCTGTTCTAGTCATCCGATCACAGCACTGGAAACATTGTTATGTAATGAAGTTAATAGAATCATAGAATGGTTTAGGTTGGAAGGGACCTCAAGGATCATCCAGTTCCAACCTCCAGCCATAGGTAGGGACACCTCCCTCTAGAACACGTTGCTCAAGGCCTCATCCAACCTGGCCTTGAACACCTCCAGGGAGGTTGTGGAGCACAGAATCACCCAATGTGAAGAATCGAAGATCACATTGGGTGATTCTGTGCTCCACAACCTCCCTGGGCAACCTGTGCCAGTGTCTCACCACCCTCACTGGAAAAAACCCTTTCCTAACATCTAGTTTGAATCTCCTCTCTTTCAATTTAAACCCATTACCTCTCATGCTGTCATTACAAGACTTTGTAAACAGTCCCTCTCCAGCCTTCCTGTAGGTCCCCTTCAGATACTGGAAGGCTACTCTAAGGTCTCCTTGATGCCCTCTCAAAGCTGAAGAGTCCCAGCTCTTGTAACCTGTCCTCATAGCAGAGGTGCTTCAGCCCTCTGAGCATCTTCATAGCCCTCCTCTGGATTCACTCTAACAGTTTAATGTGCTTCTTGTGTTGAGGGCTCCAGAACTGCACACAGTACTCCAAATGGGGTCTGATGAGAGCAGAGGGAGAGAATCTCCTCCCTTTCCCTGCTGGCCACACTTCTCTTGAAGAAACCTAGGTCATGGTTGGCTGGGCTGCACAGTTTGTAAGTTGACCAAACATCCCATAAATAGCAAAGTGCTGTGGTTTTGAGATGAAGATTTTGTAGACATTTGCTGGCAAAACAAAAATTCAGCAAATATTCACAGGTGGGTAATGAATATTGGAATAAAGTTGTGGTCAGTTCCTAGAGAGTTTGTGATAAGAACAGAGGCTACATTCAGAAGAATATGGTTCACAGTGAATAATTTAGGTGGAGACAAACTAATAGTTGAGGGTTTGGTTTGCTTCATTATTTCACAAGTTTCTCATCCTATAAATTACTAAGAGTTAATCTCTTTTAGTTAGGTGTTTGGGTTTTTTTACATCTGAGTGCTTGCCAATTACACAAACAAAAGTCCCTTCTGACAGCTGTGGATTTTCTTTGAAGTTCATTCTGTGTTCTCACAAGTATAAAAACATGGATTAATTAGTCTAAATGAGGTGACAAATGGTATTTGCACCTCTGCAGAATCAGTCTCTGAACATGTTGAATAGTAAATTCTAGAAATTATGGAACCTAGATGTTTTGTTAAACTCAGTTTGATGCCCTTTGATACTTTCTGGCTTAAGGACTTTGTTTCAGTGTTGAGGTTCAGTTCTGGGCCCCCCAGTATAGAAGGGACATTGAGATGCTTGAGCGTGTCCAGAGAAGGGCGACGAGGCTGGTGAGAGGCCTCAAGCACAGCCCTACGAGGAGAGGCTGAGGGAGCTGGGATTGTTTAGCCTGGAGAAGAGGAGGCTCAGGGGAGACCTTATTGCTGTCTACAACTACCTGAGGGGTGGTTGTGGCCAGGAGGAGGTTGCTCTCTTCTCTCAGGTGGCCAGCGCCAGAACAAGAGGACACAGCCTCAGGCTGTGCCGGGGGAAGCTTAGGCTCGAGGTGAGGAGAAAGTTCTTCACTGAGAGAGTCATTGGACACTGGAATGGGCTGCCCAGGGAGGTGGTGGAGTCGCCATCCCTGGAGCTGTTCAAGGCAAGGTTGGACGTGGCACTTGGTGCCATGGTCTAGCCTTGAGCTCTGTGGTGAAGGGTTGGACTTGATGATCTGTGAGGTCTCTTCCAACCTTGGTGATACTGTGAGACTGTGGGAGCAGGAGCTCACACTTGGGCTGATGTAGTAGGTGGTTAGAGAATAACTGGAGACACTGTGGCTTAGGGTGAGCACAAGGTGGTTTATGTGCTTGTCCTGTTTGCACACAAACTGATTAGTTTCTTTGGATTCTTAATTATTTTCAAATTAGTTCTTAGTCTATGGAAAAAATTCATAGAATCATAGAATCAGTCAGCGTTGGAAGGGACCACAAGGACCATCTAGTTCCAACCCCCCTGCCATGGTCAGGGACACCCTACCCTAGATCAGGCTGGCCACAGCCTCATCCAGCCTGGCCTTAAACACCTCCAGGCATGGGGCCTCAACCACCTCCCTGGGCAACCCATTCCAGGCTCTCACCACTCTCATGCTGAACAACTTCCTCCTCACCTCCGGGCTGAATCTCCCCACCTCCAGCTTTGTCCATTCCCCCTAGTCCTGTCACTCCCTGATAGCCTAAAAAGTCCCTTCCCAGCTTTTTTTGTAGCCCCCCTTAAGATACTGGAAGGCCACAAGAAGGTCAACTTGGGGCCTTCTCTTCTCCAACTCTTTCAGTCTGTCCTCATAGGAGAGGCGCTGCATCAGCAGTGGTGCTGCATCATCATCCTCTGCTGATCAGAGGATCATCCTCATGGCCCTTCTCTGAACATGCTCCAGCGTCTCCACATCCCTCTTGTAATAGAGGCTCCAGAACTTGATTCAGGATTCAGTGTTCTCAGACTTCCTAATAGCAATTCTTTGTTACCAGTTACATTCATGGAATGGGAGTTTGCTCCATTAAAGCAGGATTGTGGTGGAAATTCTTTCCTCGCATGTTCAAAACCAACTCTCAAAAATACCCTGCATTAATTGATTTATAATTAATTATCAGTGCTGCCCCTGCTCCTTTTCCAGTTTGCTCACAGGAAGCAATCACAGAAAGAACGTGGATGTAATTGGCAAGAGTTCCAGGGAGAGTGGAAAGTTGCTCTGTGTAAACTTCCAGCTGGGCTGTTGACCTTTGATTAGCTTTAGGTAAATGACATCAGTAGCTCTCCCCTCATCTATTAATGTTGTGACCTGTTCATAGAAGGCCACCTGGTTTGTCAGGCAAGATTTGCCCTTGGTGAAGCCATTTTTTATGCAGACAGTTTACTGAAGAAACAGGTGGATTTTTTCTCTATCCCTTGTCTGTGCCAGTGGGAGCTGCACAGCATACTAGAATTCATCACTCTTTCTATTTGGCTGAATTACTTGTCATGAATTAGCAAAGTTTTATTCAAACTTAGCAATTCCTCAAAGGTAATTTGGAAGTAGGAATCAAAGCAATACATGCTCGATAACACACATTTAAATTTCTCCAGATACAAGGGGCCTAGAACACAAACCCTATGAGGAGAGGCTGAGGGAGCTGGGGTTGTTTAGCCTGGAGAAGAGGAGGCTCAGGGCAGACCTCATTGCTGTCTACAACTACCTGAAGGGTGGTTGTAGCCAGGTGGGTGTTGGTCTCTTCTCCCAGGCAACCAGCAACAGGACAAGGGGACACAGCCTCAAGTTGTGCTGGGGGAAGTATAGGCTGGATGTTAGGAGGAAGTTCTTCACAGAGAGGGTGATTTGCCCTTGGAATGGGCTGCCCAGGGAGGTGGTGGAGTCACTGTCCCTGGAGGTGTTCAGGAAAAGCCTGGATGAGGCACTTAGTGCCATGATCTGGTTGAGTGGATAGGGCTGGGTGCTAGGTTGGCCTGGATGATCTTGGAGGTCTCTTCCAACCTGATTGATTCTATTCTGTTCTATCAATCATGAATCTATTTCTGGTTTATAAAGCTTTGCTTTTGGAGCAGATAGCAACTAGTGGATATGCCAGGATACTTTCTGAACATTGCACTAAAAACCTGCAAAGTCTGTATTGCCTGAGGGTTTGGGGAAAAAAAAACCCAGCCCCAGGGCATGATATTTTTGACTGTTATAGTTTCCAGCATCCTCAGATAAGGTGAAGTCAATTCCTTGATCCTCAAGGAAGAGAATTACTAATTCTCTATAATCCCCCAAAGGAAGTCTCCTTATTCTAATGCTAGATTGTACATCAGTTTGTCCTTTGTCTAATGCAGCTGGCTATTTAGTAGTAAAATACTCCATTTTTCTCCAGCTGTTGTCTTCCTGGGTAAACAAATTGCTAAGTCAATTGGCTTCCATTTGCACTTCATTGCTTCTTGACAGCAAGCAGTCTTTAAAAATGAGCTGCCTCGGGGTGTTTATAATCTCTGAGGGAAGAAGAAATAAATTTATGCAGAATTTCTCTAATTTTTTAGTATTGGTTTCCACAAAACCATAGGACACAGTTCTGAGTACAGAACTGTGTTTTCAGTAAGGTAATATCAAGATCACAATGTTGCTCTTTTTGTAGGCAGGAAGGCAGAAAGAGTCCTTAATCAGCATTTCAAATCAGTTTCTGTTACAGGGCAAACTGGCTTCTGGGAAGCGTCAAGGTAACAAGAAGGTCAAAACAAGGGCAAGAATTGCATGGTTTTACATGCAGTATTAAACTTAGAATCATCTCAACCCAAGTTAAACAGTGAACAAACCCAGCTGAAGCATGTACTAAGCAAGTGTAGGTTTCTGTCCTTCATATTAGGGGGTGGAAGTCCATCAGCACACAGAATCATAGAATCAGCCAGATTGGGGGAGACCTCCAAGATCATCCAGTCCAACCTAGCACCCAGCCCTGTCCAGTCAACTAGACCATGGCACTAAGTGCCTTATCCAGGCTTTTCTTCAGCACCTTCAGGGACGGTGACTTCACCAGCTCCCTGGGCAGCACATTCCAATGCCAATCACTCTTTCTGTCAAGAACTTAATCTATACCAGTATCCTTCCTACAGGGATTTATGCTGTGGCAGTTGAGTCACATTTCTGTTACAAATGGATGCAAGACCAGGCTGTGTGGGATGACTACACAGAAGTTGTCCAAGCAGCCAGAGATCAGGTTAGAAAAGCAAAAGCACAAATAGAATGCAACTTGGCTAGGGACATAAAAGGGAACAAGAAGAATTTCTTCAGCTACATCAGGGACAAAAAGCTACCTAGGGAAGATGTGGGGCCTCTTCAAAAGAAGGATGGAGATGTGGTCATGACAGCTCTGGAGAAGGCTGAGGTGCTCAAAGACTGTTTTGTCTCCTCGTTCAGTGGCAGGGGCTCTAGCTGTACTACCCAAGCTCCAGAAAACACAGATGGGGAGTGGGAAAAGGAAGATCCAACCACTGTACACAAAGGGGCCCAATGAGATACTCCCATGGGTCCTGAAGGAAGTGACAGATTTATAGGTCCATAGAATATCTCAGTGCTCACCTAGTCCAACCTTTCAGGGTGAGAATGTAGTTTCAATGATTTAAAAACATGTGTGGAAATGCACATGCATATATATGCTGCTTCTCTCACTTCTGCTGCTGAAGTCTGGCACCCATGGCGGTGAATTGAATTTCCAGTAATAGGTGTCGGTATCTGGTCTCTGACAAAGGTGATGCAGATATGACTCTAAATTAATTGACTGTTTCACCTGGGTCTTCTGTGCAATCAGGTTGACTAGTTTTGAAGGAAAGAGATTTGTGTTTCATGAAGATCTGCAAGCACATATTAAAAGTGCTCTGTGAGTAAGAATTGATTAACACCATGAAAACACAGCATGAAATACTTCAACGTCTTCAATACTGCAGTCATGTGGAAGGGGAAAGGAGGAAAATGTCCTCAAATGTAACTTTTCCAAGTGGAATCATTGTGAGCTTAATATTTAGGAATGAACAGTTGTAGCCAGGAGGAGGTTGCTCTCTTCTCTCAGGCAGCCAGCACCAGAACAAGAGGACACAGCCTCCAGCTGTGCCAGGGGAAATTTAGGCTTGAGGTGAGGAGAAAGTTCTTGACTGAGAGAGTCATTGGCTATTGGAATGGGCTGCCCAGGGAGGTGGTGGAGTCGCCGTCCCTGGAGCTGTTCAAGGCAGGATTGGACGTGGCACTTGGTGCCATGGTCTAGCCTTGAGCTCTGTGGTAGCGGGTTGGACTTGATGATCTATGAGGTCTCTTCCAACCTTGGTGATACTGTGAGACTGTGTGTGATATGTATAGCAGAAATAAGAGCTGTGCAATTCCCTCCCCTCCCCTTCTGCTTGTCTCTTCCGTTTTAGAGCAAGCTGTCATAATAATGGCACGGTACATGCTCAGCCTTGTGTTAACAACTTCCCAGAGATGATATACTATTCCCTTTGGGCAGCCTGCGTGCCAGCATCTGGCATATGCACAAAAAGAGGAACTGAGAAAGAGAGAGTGGATATTTCTGTGATCTGGGGAAGTACAAGGCAGCAGACTATTTCAGATGGCTTAGTGACAGCCTGGTATTTTTTCACTCCTCCTTAGAAAGACGAGAAACTGATTAGACTTCAAAGACATTTTTCATACTATTTAAAAACAAAACGACCCAAAAAAACTATCAAAACCACAAAACCCACCTGAAACTGTATCCTATATGCATGGTTTTCAGAGTGTTTTATCATGACAGATAGCCAAGGTTTGGAAAAGACCTCTTCAGAGGTAAAGGCTGATGGATGTTGAGTGTTTACCACAGAAGCAAGGCTGCCTGAAGCGTACTGCAGTGCCCATCAGAGTGGTGCTGGCCCATTGAGCAGTCTGCAGGAGCTGAGCTGCTCCGTGCTCTGAGCCAGCCTTCTAGAAAGCTGTGCATCATAGAATCAACCAGGTTGGAAGGGAATTCCAAGATCATCCAGTCCAACTTAGCACCCAGCCCTGTCCAGTCAACTAGACCATGGCACTAAGTGCCTCAACCAGATTTTTTGAACACCTGCAGGGACAGATGCTGCTGAGCTCCTGCACAGGACCCCAGTAGGAGAATTCAGTAGGAGGTGTTTTTTTATTTATAGATGTAGAATCTGAAGTGTATAGGATCAGCTCAAATTTAATTCTGACTTCTAGCTTCTGGGTAAAGAACCATCATCTAATAACCTGCTTGTTACATAGTCATCATCATGCTCTTTAAAGAGATTGGATTATTTTAAGGTGGGTCGTTGAAGACATTTCCCAGCATAGCTTCTTGATCTCTTCTGTGGATTTGGAGGTGTATAGTTTCTGCCTCTCTGATAAGAAAGTGAATTACAGAACTATGGAATGGTAGGGGTCAGTAGGGACCTCTGGAGATGGTCAAGGTTTACCGNGTGAGGGTGGTGAGACATTGGCACAGGTTGCCCAGGGAGGTTGTGGCTGCTCCCTCCCTGGAGGTGTTCAAAGCCAGGTTGAATGAGGCCTTGAGTGACCTGTTCTAGTGAGAGGTGTCCCTGCCTATGGTGAGAGGTCGGAACTGGATGGTCTTTGAGGTCCCTTCCAACCTAAACCATTCTATAATTCTGTGATTTCAGAATGCATCTGGAAAAAAAGAATAAACCAAAGAGCCATCCCAATGTGTTTAGTTAAGGTTTCTATGGCAGTCTGTAATAAGCAGGATACAGTTTTTGGGAGTGCTTAAAATCAAATATCATTCCTCTAGTGCTCTGTTATTAAGAATTTCTTTTATCAACAGACATCTAGAAACAGAAATGTAGCCTTTCCCTTTTGTTCTTTGCCTCTGAGGAATTTAACATTTCCAGAAGAGCAACTTTTGAAACAAGAGGTATTAAAGAAAAGGTTTTATCCATCACTAAGTAGCAACAGCTTGCTCTCATGAAACCTGTGTGTAACAAACCTCATCTTACTCCCTTAGGTCTTTCAGTGAGAACTGTACTGCTGTCATTTTCACTGTCTCAGTCTTCATTTGTCCTGGTATTAGTGAGGTCAGAATTAGGCCTACTGACTTTCCAGATAAATCACAGAATCATTTTGGTTGGAAAACACCTTTATGATCATCAAGGCCAACCGTTTTCTAGCTCTGCCAAGCTTGATGGTAAACTACCGATGCACCACACCTCTGCATCTTTTAAATACCTCCAGAGATGGGGATTCAACCATCACATCACTTTGTCACTACACTCAGCGTGAATGGGGAAAGAAGTGAGGAGATAATGATCTGGATGAGGGCATTGAGTCAGTCATCAGCAAGTTTGCAGATGACAGCAAGCTGGGGGCTGATGTGGCTGGGTTGGAGGGCAGAAGGGCTCTGCAGCGGGACCTTGACCGCCTGGACAGATGGGCAGAGTCCAATGGGATGGCATTCAATGGCTCCAAGTGCAGGGTGCTGCACTTTGGCCACAACAACCCCATGCAGAGATACAGGCTGGGGTCGGAGTGGCTGGAGAGCAGCCAGACAGAGAGGGATCTGGGGGTGCTGATTGATACCCGCCTGAACATGAGCCAGCAGTGTGCCCAGGTGGCCAAGAGAGCCAATGGCATCCTGGCCTGCATCAGGAATGGTGTGGCCAGCAGGAGCAGGGAGGTCATTCTGCCCCTGTACTCTGCACTGGTTAGACCACACCTTGAGTACTGTGTTCAGTTCTGGGCCCCCCAGTTTAGAAGGGACATTGAGATGCTTGAGCGTGTCCAGAGAAGGGCGACGAGGCTGGTGAGAGGCCTCGAGCACAGCCCTACGAGGAGAGGCTGAGGGAGCTGGGATTGTTTAGCCTGGAGAAGAGGGGGCTCAGGAGTGACCTTATTGCTGTCTACAACTACCTGAGGGGTGGTTGTAGCCAGGGGGAGGTTGCTCTCTTCTCTCAGGTGGCCAGCGCCAGAACAAGAGGACACAGCCTCAAGCTGCGCCAGGGGAAATTTAGGCTCGAGGTGAGGAGAAAGTTCTTCACTGAGAGAGTCATTGGCTACTGGAATGGGCTGCCCAGGGAGGTGGTGGAGTCGCCATCCCTGGGGCTGTTCAAGGCAGGATTGGACGTGGCACTTGGTGCCATGGTCTAGCCTTGAGCTCTGTGGTGAAGGGTTGGACTTGATGATCTGTGAGGTCTCTTCCAACCCTGCTGATACTGTGAGACTGTGATCCATAGCTCAATGCAAATTACCTTTAGAAAGGCAATGCAAGCCACTGCAAGATGGGTGCTAAGACCTAGCAGATTCGGCACCGGAGTTCAAAAATAGCCTTAAAAGTTCAAGACTACAGTAGCACACCACAAATCAGAGTTACAAATGTAGTAAAAGTAGTGTCCCAGCAGGGTTTTAGACTGTCAGAGTATCTGTTCTCTTATCTTATGAGACAGGATAATAATGCCTGTGTGAAGGTAGTGTGATTGCAGTTGCTATGGGAACCTGCCTTGGGTTAGGAAGTGGTCTGACTTGTGTGGATTCAAATTTGTATGGCAGCAATGCATCAATGCAATATTTTGAATAACATCTCTTTAAATTATCTCCCTGAAGATGTTGTTAAGGCAGCCATAGACTATTCAACATAAAATGATCTCCACTGATGTAATTCTTATTAGCATACAGTTGTATGCATTGTCAGCTTCAACATCAAAAAGCAAAACATTTCATGCAGCCTTTCAGGTGGTTCTTTAAAAAATACATCTCTTTTAATAGAGACTGATAAATTCTTGAGATACAATCAAGTTCTTCACTTGGTGCTTGTTGCAGAGCAGCTTAAGAGGCTGCAGAGAGACCTTGACAGGCTGGATTGGTGAGCAGAGGCCAATGGGATGAGATTTAACAAGGCCAAGTGCAGGGTTCTACACTTTGACCAAACAACTCCAAGCAGCGCTAGAGGCTGAGGACAGAGTGGCTGGAGAGCAGCCAGGCAGAGAGGGACCTGGGGGCACTGGTAGAGAGCAGCTGAACATGTGCCAGCAGTGTGCCCAGGTGGCCAGGAGAGCCAATGGCTGGTTGCCTGGGAGAAGAGACCAACCCCCACCTGGCTACAACCTCCCTTCAGGTAGTTGTAGACAGCAATGAGGTCACCCCTGAGCCTCCTCTTTTTCAGGTTAAACACTCCCAGCTCCCTCAGCCTTTCCTCACAGGGCTGTGCTCCATGCCCTTCACCAGCTTCATTATCCTTCTCTGGACATGTTCATCTCTCTTGAATTGAGGAGTCCAGAACTGGACACAGGACTCAAGGTGTGGCCTGACCAGTGCAAAGTACAAGGGCAGAATAACCTCCCTTGTCCTACTGGCCACACTCTTCCTGATCTAGGCCAGGATGTCATTGGCTCTCCTAGCCACCTGGGCACACTGCTGGCTCATGTTCAGTTACTATCTACCAGTACCCCCAGGTCCCTCTCTGCCTGGCTGCTCTCAGCCACTCTGTTCCCAGCCTGTAGCCCTGCTTGGGGTTGTTGTGGCCAAAGTGTAGGACCCTGCATAAGAACAAGAACATAAATACAGATAACAGAGTCGCTTTGTGGGCTGCACCTCTCTCTCTAACCTAACCTGCTGTCTCTGTAACTAATCCATCTGTTTCCTAACCCTCCTGGCTGACCCTCCAGTCTTCCTTGGGCATAAGGCAAGATCTTGGGTAAGGTAGAGGGGTGGGAGAAAGGTGGAAGGCTGTTTGAGAGCCCTTCCTGGGGACTCAGGTTTCTGGGAGAGGAGTTGTGTTTCTGTATTACCTTTTTAACTTGTATGTTGCTGTCTGTAGCTGTAGATATTGTAACTATCTGCTTGTATATTGTGCTAAGCTGTGAATATAAAGCTCCATTCAATTTCCAGAGCTGTTGAGTCCAGCCTGGGTGATTTTCCTAAATGTGGGGGGAAGGGTAACACCCAAACCATCACAATTGGGGGTGAAATTATTAAACACTTGCAGACCATGGTTTGGGCTCTTGTCCAAGTGGTGCTGGAAAAATGAAAGTTCACTCTGTCTTTTTTTTTAGCCTGCATTTTTCCTTTTTCTGCAAAATATTGCTCTCAGTGCAACTGCAAAGCAAAGACAATTACTCTGTGATGCCATGTATTTGCTAGGTGAGCACAGGGCTGGGATTCAGAGCTGGTTCCTTCAATTACTGTTTTTCAACAAGGTTCCTACCAGCATGTTGAGTTTTGGGCACTTAAGAAAATTGAGGAAGATTGGATTTTCTGCAAGATGAAACAGAAAAGAAAGAAGACATTACCAGCACATGGTTAGTAGTGTCAAAAAAAGGTGCAGTAGCAATTTAACACCTGATGCTTCTCAATTGTTCTGGCTTGGCTTTGGTGTGGTGTTTTTCTGGTTGGTTGGTGGTTGCTGTGATGATGGTGATTGCTATTATTACTATTACATGGTGTTGGCTATGGTGGTGGTGGTGGTTGTTAGGGGTTTTTTTTTGGTATCAGGAAACAAAGATATCTGCAAATGTGTGATGGTTTGGGTGTTACCTGCCTCCCCACTCTTCTGAAATCAGCCAGACTAGACTCAGACAAGCTGGAAATTAGAATGAAGCTTTATATTTACAACTTAGTACAATATACAAGCAGGTATTTACAGTATCTACAGCTATAGACAGAAATATACAAGTTTAAAAAGTAATACAGAAACACAACAGCCCTCCCAGAAACCAGTCCCCACGAGGGGCTCCCAACCACCCTTCCACCTCCTTTCCACCCCTCTGCCTTATCCCAGACTTTGAATTACGTTCAAGGTGAGTTTGGTGGATTAGTTACCCTTTCAAGAACGATGAGCAAACGTTCTAGGCAACCAGCAACAGAATAAGGGGACACATTCTCAAGTTGTGCTGGGGAAGGTATAGGCTGGATGTTAAGAGGAAGTTTTTCCCAGAGAGAGTGATTGGCATTGGAATGGGCTGCCCAGGAAGGTGGTGGAGTCGCCATCCCTGGAGGTGTTGAAGAAAAGCCTGGATGAGACACTTAGTGTCATGTTCTAGTTGATTGGATAGGGCTGGGTGCTAGGTTGGAGTGGATGATCTTGGAGGTCTCTTCCAACCTGGTTGATTCTATGATTATTTGATAGTATATGCTGTTGGAGCCAAGCCCCTGGAGGAGATGGAGCTTCAGTCTCTGAAAGATTACATGAGCAATGAGAGATGTGCCAGTGTGTATGATTTCAAGAGCAACCCTCTCCTTCTTCCTGAGTTTGCCTGTATTGTTCTAGGTAGACCTGCTTGTAGGCCATTTCCTTCAGCAGTTTCCAAATAGCTAAGAGTACTGAAAGCCAAAGGTGCAGCAGCTGACACGATGATGAAGTGACAAGATACAGCAGGTTGTCTAGATGACAGGCTATTTCAAAGCAAAGCAGTGGAGAACAGATTTTGCTTTTGCCAAGTCCAGACTAAGCTGCACTTTGCAGCCTCACTCATAATGAAACAAGAAGCTGCCTTGCCCTCAGCAGGAAAGCTGCAGGGAATTAACACCTTCTGATTACTGTGCGTATCTGTTGCAAAATAGCACCACAAATATCTTTGATTTAGACCTGCAGGGATCCCAGATTGGCTGTAGGTAAGTTATTTTCTTGCCATATGCAACATCCAGAAGTAACACAACACAGAATTCAATGAGAAGGGAATCGCTACCTGAACAGAACACCCATGGAGATGTATTACAGGTTAAAACTACCAATATTTAATGCCTACCATCTTTTTTTTTTTTTTCTGCATTAAAGCCACTGTCTCCATCCTCTTACCTATTCTCTTTTCTGTCAGAAATTTATGCAGAACCTTACAATTATCAGATAAATGTTGGACGTGATGGATAAATATGACTTAGGCCTTTTGCAAGTATTGGAAAAACAAAGTCTGATAGCTGTAGGAAGCATCATAGCACAGATAGAAACATAGAATCATAGAATGAACCAGGTTGGAAGAGCCCTCCAAGATCATCCAGTCCAACCTAGCACCCAGCCCTAGCCAGTCAACTAGACCATGGCACTAAGTGCCCCATCCAGGCTTTTCTTCAACACCTCCAGGCACGGCGACTCCACCACCTCCCTGAGCAGCCCATTCCAATGTCAATCACTCTCTCTGGCAAGAACTTCCTCCTAACATCCAGCCTATACCTCCCCCAGCACAACTTGAGACTGTGTCCCCTTCTTCTGTTGCTGGTTGACTGGGAGAAGTGGCAGACCCCCACCTGGCTACAGCCTCCTTTCAGGTAGCTGTAGACAGCAATGAGGTCACCCCTGAGCCTCCTCTTCTCCAGGCTGCACACCTCCAGCTCCTTCAGCCTGTCCTCATAGGGCTGTCTTCCAAGCCTCTCAGGTTTGAGGTCTTTATGCTTCTAGAACAGTCTGGCTTGTTAATGTAGACTGTGTTCCTGTGTGGTGTGACCTGCTCTCTCTGTCATTTTCAGTTGCTTGTAATCAGAATCCCATAAAGCAGAAAATGTCACAGTTTCTGTCTTGTCACTACAGTCAAAAAAACAAACCCAAAATCTCCCAAATATGAATTGAAAATATTTCTTGCTTGCAAATGTGAAGGAACTGGCAAAGTTTGTCTGAACCTAAATATAGCCATAAATATATAGAAAGAACACTTGAAATTGTGTAGCATATCGCAAAAGTGTACGTGGGAATGTGGTTATGTAGGAAAAGACTTCAGCAGTCAGCTATTGGAATGGAACTGCAAAGGGACATTAACAAATACAAAATATGAAGATTTTAACTGTGGGGAAGTCAACATAGAAAATGAGATAAGGAAATTCCTCCAAAAGCTGATGACTTGCACTACCTGGTGTTGTGTGTACGTCCACAGAGATGCATCTGTCACTGCATTACTGGAAACAAGGTGCTCTCCTGGTACTGGGCTGAATATTTTCTGAGGTCACTGAGGTGAGCAAATGTCCTCAGAGAGAAGGAAGTTTAGTACCAAACCATATATTTTCTTTCCTGAACTCCTAAAGCCATCAGTGTGTGTAGTGTACAGATAAGACAAGTTCTGAAGCTTCTATCAGACTGGGAAATGGCTGGATCAGAAAAAACTGCTCTATGTGAGGTAAAATAACCTTTCTCTGAGAATTTTCTCAAGTCCTGATGGATAATTTCTGTGAAAGTACATCAAAGATCTCAAATGTTGTGAAACAAAGGCAATATTGCAAATTTGCATATAGAACTTAGTGACATCTCAATAACAAGTGTTCCCTCTCTGATTCTGAGGAGTGATGTGTAAATCTCCATCTGTTCTTTCTTGTACAGTCAATAGGGAATATTTTTCTGATCCAGGATCTGTCCTGAGTACAAGTTTGGTTAAAAATAGAGAAGTGTGCCAGGACTAAGCACACTCTTCCCTTTGGCTTTTGGCAGAAGCTATGGAAGTAGGAATTACAGTCAAAGTATTAAAGTAGGATGTGTAGGTTCTGAGGTTGGCCCTAGAGGAGGATCATTTTAAGGCATCCATATGCCTTAAAGCACTCTTGAGGCCTTAACTTCCCTTTGGTGTGAACTGTCACCAAGTTTGAATGTTGAGGAGCAGTGTCAATCATGTCTGGCCCATTCAGCAGCATGCAAATGACATGAGTGGGCTAAGAGCTCTTGGAATAAAGTGCAGACAAATGGGTTGTAAGAAGGGATGCCAACAGTTTGTTGCTGGTAATTCAGAAATGGACTCTTCCTCTTGCCTTGATGGAGGAATGCTTGTGGACACTCGTCAGTGACTTCTGCAGTAGGAAGCAGCTCCCTGTTGCTTATCAACATGTGTCTCCCAGTTTCTGTGCAATGCCCAGTGTGTTGTTTGCATTGTATCTGATTGCTGCTAAGCAATGCAAATGTTGGGTGAGTGACATTCTTCATAACATTAAGAGCTCCCTTTCATTCCCAGTGGCAAAACAAATCTCTCTTCTTACTTACACAAAGTGAAATATGCCAGCTTGTACTAGTGGTTCAGAGCAAGATATCATTCAGAAGTATAGCACAAGTTAAATCTGTGTGCAAGATTCTTTGGGGTAAAAGTGTCTTTTGTGTTTGACCTGGGTTTGTTTTAAAGTGACTGAAATATTATCTGTCTTAGATCTGCTTTCTTCTCCTTTTGAAAAAGGATTTCAGAAGAAATCTCTCCCTGTTGGATAAGTTCAGAGATGCTAACAAAAAAATCCTCCTATTGAGTTCTTTTCATACATCTTTCATATGCTTATTGACATCTTTCATTTTCTATCTATGGTCAGATTATTGTAGGCCAATGTCCAGGGGGTACCCCAAATTCCTTTCTTCTCCCTCCCAGTCCGTGGGTTTGAATGGGAGAAGAAGGCACAAAAACTGCTTCTCCACCCCCTGCCCTGTGGGCTTGAAGTGGAACAGCAAAAGCTGCCTTTCTGCAGGTGAGCTGGCCCATGTGGAAGCCCATGCTGGAACTGGGCTGGGGTTTTCGCACCCAGTGTAAATGGTAAATGGACACTTTGTCTAGAAAAAGGATAAATAGAGCAAGGATTGAGAGTTCCTGTCTTGAGAGTCCCCTGCTGCTGAGGACAGGTTCCTGCTGTGACTGGACTGTCCCTGCTTTTGGATGGCTCCTACCTTTTTGTACAGCTCTTGGTTTTACCCTTTCCCTGCTTTTGGATGGTTCTCCCCACTTTTGTACCCTTTTGTGCAAGCTTGTAGGCTTGGCAAGCCCTGGGGTCCTTTGGGAGTCACTGACAGCATCTGGACCGCCCTCTCTCAGACCATATCAGCAGCCAACTTCCTGGCTGCCTCCTGGACTGGGGACCGTAGCAGTTTTGGCTCTGCCCTGCTGTCGTAAAGGCAGCGTTGTTCCACGACCATCCCACTCAGGAAGAAGTACTCAAGACCTTTCCAAGTTTGGTGGCTCTGCCACTCACCTAAGGGCTTCTGCTGTGTGGATCTCTATTACTGGATATTGCCTGCGATGTCAGAAGGCTGCTCCTGCAGAGGAATCCAGCAAGGCATCGTTGCCAAATGCCTACCTCACCTCTGTGAGTAAGAGCTGCTGTTCCCTTAATCTTCTGCTCTGCCTGATTGAGAGTGGGGTAAAGCTGTGTTTATGGCTTAGCCTTTTCCATTGTCTGACTTCCTAAATATCTAAATCTATCTATAATATCCTTTTTATGGAAGAAATTTCCAAGCAAACTGAATCTGTCAATCAACTAAATGAATTTCTGTATATAATTTGGGGGTGGGGTTCCAGGAAAATAAAATACTTCTATTTTTATAATTCCTGACTCAACCACCTTAATTCCCTGCCTCCACAACAGCCAGACCTGACACAATCCCTCATTCTGTATTGCTGACCATTATGCTACCAACATAGCAAGTTACAGTAGGAAGAGTGTCTCCAGGAGTTTTTCTTCTGGTTTGGTCTTGCTGAAGTCCTTAAATGTAGTTCTATGATTTAAAATAGTGCTCATAGAATCAACCAGGTTGGGAGAGACCTCCAAGCTCATCCAGTCCAACCTATCCCCCAGCCTTGTCCAATCAAGCAGACCATGGCACTAAGTGCCTCATCCAGTGTTGTCAGTAAGCTCTTGATTTAGGGAGGTGAAAACAAACCTTTTAAGAATAATTGCTATTTTGTTGCTAAAGAATGTGCCAAGGATGATCTCTGGTAGCACTTTCACAAGAATAATCCCTTCTAGCATTCTTTCTATCTATTTATGCACAGAGCTGCTGATGACTGAATGGAAATAGGATTTAGTGGGATTTAATAATGTTCTTGGTAGAAAGGCTTAACTTAATATGCAAATTCCAGTGGGAATTTTCATTCGCAAAGATATTTTTATTAGCATTCAGCTACTTAAATGAGTACAAAATAGAGATCCAGCTCTCAGGCAGAGAAAGCTTTATAGAAGCTGCAAACTAAATTTATGAAGATGAAATGTCAGCTTTCTTCTGTGAAGATTTTGAAGTGTCTGTTCTCTCTCGTTGCTGACTGCATTTAATGCAGTCTTTGAATTTGTGCTTGGTATGGTCCCAGTAAAGAAGAATGAAATTATCCGCAACTGGTCAGTGATAAAGGACAATGAAGTAATCATCAGCTAATAGGCACTCATCCTCATACAGTTTGAGCCTCCTGCATGTGATGTGTTAGCAGCAGTGAGCCAGGGAATGTCCTTCCATTTTCCATCGGTGGCAGAATTGACACAGCTGCTGCACTCTTGTGTGACAATGGAGATGAAAACTTAGCTGTAAAACTGACCAGTTACATAGGTTTATACTACCACAAGGAAGCTGTGAAGCTCCATCTTATCACACCCCCACACCCCGAGGGGAAAAAAAAGAGGCCTCAGTGCTTGTGAACAACACAGCTGATATGGTCTAGTAACTGTAGCTTCAACTTCTGTAATGAATTATTTGTCTGAGAAAACCCATTTCATATCTCTGGAAATGATAGCTGAATGCTAGGACAGCATCTCAGACAGTAGTGTTGAAAATGATACTGATGGATGGGTTCTGGGAAACTGAAAGAAGGCAAGAACTTTTTGCATATTAATGCAGTAAAAGCTATGTCTGTCAGCTAAGTTCTTGAGACAGTAACCAGTTACTTGCTACATGTTTGGAGATTCTTGAAGATGGTTTATTGATCCAGAAAACTCCCTAAAAGTTACTTTTTATGTAGAGGTTTTGTGAAAAATAGCTACCTGCTAAATTACATTCCACATAGTGGTACGAAAGACTTTGAAAGGTAATTTCCATCAGGCTTTTCTTCAGTTACTTTAGAAAGAAGGGAACTCAGAAATAGTTAGAAGGTTGAGGCTTGTGTCCTTGTGTATTCTCTTAGAAATATTTCTGTCCGTGGAGTTTTAACATACCAATTTGGATGCTGAACAAAGGAAATGCTCTCAAAGGGCTGCTCTTGTATCTTCAGACACGAAGAGAGAGAAGAGGTACAATGAGCACCTTCGTGGCAGCCAAGAGATCAGGCCCAGTGTGCTAGTTTGAGCCTAGCTAGCATGTTTTGGTGAGAAGAACTAGATGATAGGCTGTAAAATGAAAACAATGGTGAGGTCTACTTCCCTCACAGTCTTGCTGGGATGTGTAAAGAAGAAAGGCAAA
>WAAF01003502.1:57558-101972 GCA_013400475.1 Tricholaema leucomelas | reverse complement strand
TGGCCTGACCAGTGCTGAGTACAGGGGCAGAATAAGTTCCCTTATCCTACTGGCCACACTGTTCCTGATCCAGGCCAGGATGCCACTCGCTCTCCTGGCCACCTGGGCACACTGCTGGCTCATCTTCAGCTGCTATCTACCAGTACCCCCAGGTCCCTCTCTGCTTTGCTGCTCTCCAGCCACTCTGTCCCCAGCCTGTAGTGCTGCTTGGGGTTGTTGTGGCCAAAGTGTAGAACCCTGCACTTGGCCTTGCTAAATCTCATCCCACTGGCCTCTGCCCACCCATCCAGCCTGTCAAGGTCCCTCTGTAGGGCTCTTCTACCCTCCAACAGATTGACACCTAGCTTGGTGTCATCTGCAAACTTACTGATGCTGGACTCAGTCCCCTCATCCAGAACATCAATAAATATATTGAACAGGACTGGGCCTAGCACTGATCTATGGGGAGCACCACTAGTGACAGCTGCCAACTGGATGTGGCACCATTCACCACCTCTCTCTGGGCCCGGCCCTCCAGCCAGTTCTTGACCCATATCAGAGTGAATCTGGCTGCCAGCCTATACCTCTCCTGGCACAACTTGAGACTGTGTCCCCTTGTTCTGTTGCTGGTTGCCTGAGAGGAGAGACCAACCCCCACCTGGCTAAAACCTCCCTTCATGTAGTTGTAGTATAAATAGCATCTTGTGCTGCTGCTGGGAAACACTATTCCCATGTGTTTTCTTACTCGATTTTCTGATGTGGAAAATAATGAATGTTCCATGTTCATCACTATAGCCTTATCTAGATTTTTGATGAGCCAGTTAAATGGCATAAATATCTATTTTTACATGGTACATAAATAACCAATTCCATAATCAGGGAGAAATGTGCCATTCCTATTGACATTCAGTAAATACTAACAACATCAACTGAATTGGCATTTCTTTAGTGTATTCTATTGAATAACTCTAACTGAGCACTATTAAGCTAGAGGGTGTGTTGTGAAACAACCCACTGGGATAATTTTAGTTGTTGTAATATATTTTACAAGGTTTGCTGTCTTTTAGGTAGGGCCCCTGGTGTACATGAGAACATTTTTCTGTCTGTACCATCACGTTGCCGTACTATTAGAGTAACACCATAGTCACGTTTACTCTACCTGGGTCAGAACAATCCCAAGCACAGATCCAGGCTGGGTGGGGAATGGCTGAGAGCAGCTCTGAGGAAAAAGACCTGGGGGTTTGGGTTGATGAAAAGCTCAACATGAGCCAGCAGTGTGAGTGCCGCCCAGTCCGCAACCGTGTGTTATGCTGCATCTCGAGCTGTGTGGCCCGCCGGCCAAGGGAGGTTATTCCGTTCCTTTACTCTGCTCTCGTCAGACCCCACTTGGAGTACTGTGTGCAGTTCTGGAGCCCCCAGCACAAGAAGGACATGGAACTGTTGGAGTGAATCCAGGGGAGAGCCATGAAGATACTCAGAGAGCTGGTGCAGCTCTGCTATGATGACAGGCTACAAGAGTTAGGGCTCTTCAGCCTGGAGAAGAGAAGGCTTCGAGGAGACCTTAGAGTGGCATTTTGGCATCTGAAGGGGACATACAAGAAGGCTGTGGAGGGACTATTCACAAGGTCTTGTAATGGCAGGACAAGGGGTAATGGGTTTAAACTGACAGAGGGGAGATTCCAGATAGATGTTAGGAAAGGGTTCTTGCCAGTGAGGCTGGTGAGACACTGGCACAGGTTGCCGAGGGATGTTGTGGATGCTCCTTCCCTGGAGGTGTTTAAGGCCAGGTTGGATGAGTCCTTGAGTGACCTATTCTAGTGGGAGGTGTCCTTGCCCACGGTGGAGAGTTGGAACTGGATGATCTTTGAGGTCAGGTCCCTTCTAACTTAAAGCATTCTATGATTCTATTCTATAAGAGTATAATTCAGTCTTTCAGGGTGAAATTCTTTGCTGGGCATAGGGCCAGGATGTGGCCTGTGAATCTCCCAAGTCTTGTTTCAGCTCTCAAGTTGGTTTAAAGGCAGGTGAAATGGTCATTTCTTCCCTCATTTGGCCTGGTGAACAGAACTGCTTTTGTATATGAGATTTGTGCTCTGAAGTGAACTAGTCCCAAGGCTTGAGCACCTCCATTATGTTTAGGTATAGGTATCCAGTGTTCTTTCTGAAGGCATATGCTCAGCCCTGTAGGTCAGTGCAGAGCTCTGGTAAGGGCTGTGCAGGAGGTTATACCCCATCCCTTCTGCTGGTCTGCCGTGGGAGCGTCTTGGGTTGGGTAATCCTCATCATGACCAAGAGAAGCCAGTCAAGTCTAGCAGGACTGGAGTTACTGTAAGTCAGTCTGTAGAAAGATACACCTTTGCAGGGATGCAAAATATAAACAGCATAAATGCACTCCTGTACAGCACCCTTTCAATTCCTTCTCCATGAGGGGAAGCAAAGTAACTCTTTACAGATGTGACTTTTTTTACCCCAGAAGCAATTGGAGGCAATTACCTGTGACAGACATGCCATGGTTATTGTCATAGGTTGGATTCAAATCTGCTGCTGTTATTTGAAGCCATCCTGCTTCCTGCCAGCTTTGAATGAGGGTGCTGGCTGCAGCAAAGTGTCATGGGGCTTGAAGTTCAGGTTGTGACATGAGAAGCTTCCCGTTCCTGTCGCTGATTTTGGGCTCCAGGTATGGGAGTTGGCTCTGTGGGGATGGCAGCAACAAAGGTGGGAGTTGGGTAGCTGCTGGTTTTCTTTGATGCTGGTTTGGTTTTTGTTTTGCATTTGGCTGTGCTTTTTCTGCACATAGGCTAAGCCCAGGTAAAGTGCATTGCATTATTAGCTAAGGTAATTCTGCATTTATGCTAGCTCATTTCGGTTAAACTCTTACCTTATCTCCCTCTCTTTATCTCAACCCAGATTTTTTTTCTGTGTGTTACTTTCCCTTCACTTCTGTGTTGGGGGAAACAGTTCTGTGTTGAGGGAAACAGATAGGTTAACCTATTCTCAGGGTTTAACCTGTTACAGTTATAAGCTATACAGTTATAATCAGCCACCTCTGCAATATGTGACGCCGAGACTGAAACTCTTGAGTTAAAATGAGCACCTTGCCAGAGTCTCCTGCCTAGGCTGAAAACAACACAGGAAAATCCATTAAGAAAACTGTGAGAGTGGGGGAATTGAACTTTTGGGCATAGATGCTTGCTTACAAAGGGCTGCTAATGACTGATATACTGGCTTTGAAATATTGGGAATCCAACACCAACTCCTAGTAAGCCAAAGAAACCTGTTAGGCTTAAGCTGAGCTCTTCTCTGTCCAAACTGCTCAGTCTGAGAATGATATATGGAGAAATTTCCTTTCTTTCCTGATGGAGAGGGTGACTCTGTTAATTAGATCCTGTAAATTGCCTTGCTTTCTGAGGAGATGGCTGCTGCAGAACTGTCAGGTGGTATATGCTCTTTCTGCAGGAATGAGCCACTGTTGGAGCTGCAATGATGAGTCGAAGCATCTCTCCAGTGTAGCTCAGGCCAAAGACACTCCTTTCCTGAAGTGTTACTAGCAGTGACAGTTCTGACTGACCACGAATCTGTAATGTCTCTCAAGGTGACAGTAAGCCTCTTTACTCAGATGGGTGAAGCCTAAATAAATGGCCTGTCTGCATGGTGTGACACAGCCTTGGGATTTAATTCAGTAGGCATAAGCACCTTTGACAGGGTGCACATTCAATTACTGTGATGCCTAATTTCCCAGGAAGGTGCTGCAGACCACCTTGAAGCTGTGATCCAAAAGGCTCTGTAGAAGGATGATTCTAATTTAACTACTGTTGCAGACATGAAAAAAAAAAATCATTAAAAATAAACAAATAAAAGGGAAGAAAGTTACCTGGAATCTGTTTTAATGATTTCTGTAGAACAGCCTATGATATACAGTCAGTACTGCTTGCAGACAGTCTTATGGGCACACTAGAGCTAAGTTTTACATGTCTGGGAAAATAGATGTAGTCCTCCAGATGAAGCTTGCTGTGCAATAAATCCCCTATGGAGTTTGAGGTCTGTCTCAACATGTCTTTATTAGAGTTTACACTGTGAGATGAAATTAGTGGCCACTTTAGTAGTAGGTCAACAGTAAATGTTTTCATCCTAACGGAGATGGAACCAAATCTAGTATGGAGTAAAATATGTCCTCAGAACAAGAGGACACAGCCTCAGGCTATGCCAGGGAAATTTAGGCTTGAGGTGAGGAGAAAGTTCTTCACTGAGAGAGTCATTGGACACTGGAATGGGCTGCCCAGGGAGGTGGTGGAGTCGCCGTCCCTGGAGCTGTTCAAGACAAGGTTGGACGTGGCACTTGGTGCCATGGTCTAGCCTTGAGCTCTGAGGTAACAGGTTGGACTTGATGATCTATGAGGTCTCTTCCAACCTTGGTGATACTGTGATGCTGTGAAAATGAATTTATTAATGCCACTGTAAGTGCAGTTTTAGTCTTGTGAGTTCTTTTGAATGAAGAATGATACAAAGGATATGAAGCTGTAGATAACTGTGCTTGTCATAGGACCTCTGAGTGTAATAATACTTGATGATACTTGACTTGTCTGTAAGCAGTTGCAACAGTGTGTAGGCCCTCAGAAACTCATTGGGACTCTTTCAGTGGAGAGCTGTAAGTGTGTGTAGCTCAGCATGTTCTGATAACCAAAGTCAGAAGAGTCTCTGGTTACCTGTAGAGGCACCACGTTAGGAACACAATTTCTGCTTGTCAGGTAGATAGGGCTGGTGTAAAGCATTGAGAAAGATTTCAGTATCCTCATAAAGATGCAGCTGGCTGTGGAGAGATGCTGTTGGCTCTGGTTTAGGTTTGTCTCACTTGGGCTACAGCAGTGGAGAAAAAGGCTGCAGGTGCTGCTGCTGCTCAGCTGGCAAGCTGTGTGAGTTGAGCACAAGTTTCTGATTCTAAAGAAAATCTGAGTTTTCTTCCTTACCTCCATCTCAGCGACAAATATCCTTAATTTTTAAGACACTGAAGACTTCTATGAGAACTTTGTGCACCTCTTATTGATATAAAATCAGTGAACGTGATTTGTATTTTCGGAGTGTGGATTCCTTCCATGGGGTGGCTTCAGAGGAACTAGAGTGCTTTGATATCTGTGGTCAGGCTCTACACTTGTGAATAGTGCCTGCTGACTTGAATGAGCTGCAGAAAGGACTTGTCTCTGGTGATCATCACCCTTGCAGCTTGTCTGACACAATGTTTGCTACTTAGGTGAGAGGCCTCTGAGAAAGATGTGGAAGATGAGAAGTTGTCTTGAAGTCCTTACTAAATGCACTGGTTGACAGCAACTGAAAGTCTGCAGGAGTTCACACATTATGAGAGTGCTACTTGAGAGTAATAGTGGAATAATCAGGTGGATGCTGTCATTGCAGTTTGGAGAAAACCTCTGCACATCTCAGTTTTGTGAGTCGTAGCTATTGTATAAATGTAGTATGTCTGTGTTTTAGAGCCCAGCAAGAGGGTTTGTTTTCATAGTTTCTCCAACTTCATGCTGGCTAATTCTGTCTCTTTAGTTTCTCAGTTGAAATCCCAGTAATAATGGTATTTGCATAACCTAAGTGATCTGTTTTCTGTGGGCAAAATAACTTTATGATTCTGTGATTCTAGGATTAGGGTTTTTTTGCTTGCATATTGATGTGCATGTTTATGGTCTTGTGTGGGAGAATTACCAAGCTTTGCTTTTTGGTTTGGGAATAGGATGGTCTCTATTCTTGGTGGGAAAGTGAGTGTCAAGACTTGACTCTGTGATCTATGGAAGCTGGTCTTTGCTCATCTGAGTCCTTTGTATGTGAGCTTCTGGTGGGATGCATTGTCATGAAAGGCTAATAGGCCTATTAGGTGTCCTGGCTTGCCCCACACTTTTGCTAATGCGGGAAGCAAGGGCTTGGGCCATTATGCCTCCTTCCAAAGTGACAAACAAGTACCCGTAGGTGTTTAGGTATTTGTTGGTGTCTTGCCCAAATAAAGATGAGCAAGCCCTGGGTTCACCTAATAGGGTCAGTTTTGCAAATGCCATTCTGATTGGTGAATCTCTGTGGGCAGAAGAGCCATTATACTTGGGCAAGTCACATAAACAGAGCTAAATTGCAAGCAGTTCTGCTGCTTCTGCCTCACTGCTCTTGGACAATGTGTTCTGCTCTGCCTCGTGCTTCAGACCAGCTTAGCTCTTATGTTTTGGGCTTGAACTACCCGGAAACTTAAGTGCCTCAGGTTTCCCAGGAGAAGGCATTTAAGTGCCTCACAATGTGGCAAGAAATGCCACCAACATGGTGCTCTATGCACATCTGCAAGAGATCCTGCCTGCACCTCTGCAAACCTCTGTGCCAAGAGGAACCAGGACCAAATCAGACATTGTCTGCCTCTTTCCCAGCACCCTGGGAAGACCTAGAAGCCTCTCAACAGCTGAGCAGTTCCAACACTGCCAGAAAGGAGCCAGGGACTATCTTGAAATTTCTATCCCACCGTAGTGTGTAGCAGAGACTTTTCCTAGGGCTCCAGGCTACCTATTTGTAAGTGAGGCAAAGCCATTTTGTGGCTAAACGTTTCTATTTGTTCTGATTCTCCTAAATGAATGAATTGCCCATAAGCATCCTTGTGAAGAGTTTCCTGACTGAATTAGAACTCAAATTCAACTGATTTGTATATAGTTGTGGGCAGGACTTTTTGCAAATAAAATTAACTGAATATTTTCTAATTCTTGCCTTGTTAATTGCCCCAACTAAATCTTGAAGTTGTTACAGAATGTCAAGGAACAAGAGTCATTCTCCTCAGAATCAGTGAAGTAGGGAGATTGTGGGCTGAAGTGTAGCTCTGTTCCAAAACTCTTACTACTTGCAGCCCTCATTGGCTGCTTGTGGAAAAGATGCCCAAATGCTCAGCATTGCTGCCCAAATGCTGGGGACGTAGCACTGGATTTGCAGCTGGGAATGCTGGAATGGTTTGTAGGAATATACACATCCATCCAAATGGTTTTGACATTTGGACTGGCATTTTAACTGGTATTAAAATCAGCTTGAATCAAGAAGGTTCCCTGGGAGTTCTTGAACAAGAAAAGGAACCAATTAACTGAATGAGTAATTTGCTTTGAATGGTTTGTTTATCTCTACTCTAGCCTCTCTAAGCAATTGTTTACAATGACAAATTGCCAGGTAAGGAATTCATTCAGGCTGTGGTTTGGTTCTGTCTTCCATTGCTGTGGAAGCAGCCTGCTGAGCTGAATGATAGCCAGCGTCCTTGGGCTTGTCTGCAAATGAATATTCCTAGCTACAAATAACCTGTGATTAAAATATTGTATCACTCTGTCTCATTCAAAGATTTTCCCTTCATTTGTTTCAAACTGAATCACATCTTTTGCTAGCAGTGACTACAGTGCCAGTAGGCTCCACTGAGTCACTCTGCCAGCGGTTTGCTTAGCAAACTGTGACAGACAGGGCAGGCTGAAGCAGTCTGTGTGTGTAACAATAGACTTGGTAGTTACTCACGGGAAAGAATTGCCAGAAGGGACTATAAAAGATGATTACTGTTCAAGCAGCTTTCTCAGGGGAGGTTTGTTCTAGCTGTTTTGTCGTAGAGAATTGATAGCCTGGTTACAGGGAGAAAGCTATGGGCTTTTCAGTCTGTATGGTTCATGTTCCTCAGGCTCCCTCAGGAGAGGCATAGCTGGTGGGTTGGCAGACTTCTGTTCCTGTGACAGATTTGTGGTTGCGTGCATCTCTCTCTGCTGGTAGCACAGCTCTGTGAAATTTAAGTTTGGGTGTGGGAATGGTGTGGTCCTTTTGCATGTTTCTCTCTTGAGGCAGGAGGTGTCTTTAAGACATTTAAATAGGTCCTACAATCAATTTTCTCATGTTTAAGGAGATGCTTTTTTCCCCCCTGTATAGTATCACTACCTCATAACAAAAAACAGTCTATGTTTCAACTGTGAGAATAAAACTTTACTTGCTGAGTTGTATGTAGATTGCTGCTATATTATGAAGATTTTTCTGCATGTGCCTGCTCAGTTATGAAGACAAAGCTTGTGACACAAATCTGCTTGTGTTGAGGCATTGTGAATATGCCTTTGGAATTTCCAACTTGGAGGAGTCAGGTGATTGGCACTGTCTTACAGAAAAAGGAATTGTCAGCAGTGGTACTGTCTCGGTAGTGTCTCAGTCTGTTTTGTTGTATTGAGGCTGAGTTGTTAGTTCATGTTTAAAGGTATTGGAATCCAACCTACTGCTACTACTGCAGAAGGAAGGGATTTTTAAGATTCCATGCTTTATCACAGTAGCTTCACCAGCAGGACAAGTCACTCCTCAAAGGTGTCTGTGCTGCCTCTTTTATGCACCCCTCTCTAGCACTCTGTAATACTGCCTCTTTGTTTCTTTCCTTTGACTAACAAGAGCCTGTTACCCTTTAAATGGTTAACTAAACTGCACTGAAATCAGGTGAGATTAATCCTACTGTAAGAACTGTTGTCAGCTTGTACTAATGGATGCATGCTAATTACACAGTATGAAAATCTCATAAAGAAATATGCTAGTAACCATTTTTTTTTCTCAGATGAAGTGATCCTCATGTCCAGTGATCTATTAGTCTATTAGTGTAGGTGATGATGATGAAGTAGGAAGAAGTTTAATTTCTCAGTCTTAATGGCTGATGCCCCTAAGAATGTTCTGCTTGTGGAAAATGTTCTGTGTTAGTGAAGTTACTCTGCGTGGGGGAAAGGTTAGGAGTTGTTTATGGGCCTTTGGTAACAGTCTGAACCCTCTTTGTGTTCAGATTGTTGTCATTTTAGAAATATTTTTGGTACAGTATGCTATGTATCCATCACAAGCAATCAAACTCACCTTGGTCACAACAACTCCATGGTAAGCTACAGACTTGGGGAGGGTATGGTTGGAAAGCTGTGACTCGGAGAGGGACCTGGGAGTATTGGCTGATTACGTACAAGTCAGCAGTGTGCCCAGGTGCCCAAGAAAGCCAATGGCATCCTGGCTTGTATTGGAAACACAGTGACCAGCGAGAACAGAGAGGTGATCATCCCCCTGTACCTGGCACTGGTGAGGCCACACCTCGAGTACTGTGTTCAGTTCTGTGCTCCTCACTACAAGAAGGACATTTTGGTGCTGGAGCATGTCCAGAGAAGGCCAATAAGGCTGGTGAAGAGCCCAGAACACATGGACTATGAGGAGTGTCTGAGGAGCTGGGATTCTTCAGTCTGAAGAAGAGGAGGCTGAGGGAAGATGTCATCATTCTCTACAACTACCTGAAAGGAGGTTTGAGCAAGGAGGGAGCCACCCTCTTCTCCTTGATGGCAAACACCAGGAGTAGAGGAAATGATTTCAAGCTGCCCAAGGGGAGGTTCAGGCTGGATGCTAGGAAATATTTGTTCACTGAAAGAGTTATCAAACGCAGGAATGGGCTGCCCAGGGCAGTGGTGTAGTTGCCATCCCTGGAGGTGTCCAAGCAATGTGTGGACCTGGTGCTTAGGCAAATGGTTTAAAATTGACCCTAAACTGGGTTGAAGGTTGGACTGGATGATCTTTGAGGTCTCTTCCAACCAGATGTTTTCTGTGATTCTGAGATGCTGTCCTGTAACATACCTTTTATAAATTAGTCCTTGTCAACACTTTCAAACATCACAGAGGAAGTTCCATTGGCAAGAGGGAAACTGGTTATGGGAGTGAAGTGGTTTAGTCTGTTTGTTTAGCTGAAGTCTGCGTTTCCAAGTCCTGTGTCACTGACTGTAATGGGCACCAGCTCTCATTTCAGCTAGGCAGGAAGGGGAAAGTGGAAGCAGGAGAGTAACTTTTCTCTGGTCGTGTTGTAATGTAATTTGGTAGGTTTTTATCCTTTTTCAGTTCTTGAAACCTAGTTACTGTCTCATTGTGCAGCCAGTATGAAAAATGAGACAATTTGTTGTTCACATGGGCTTATATCTTAAAGCAGACTTGCAAATGTGGTCTCAGCTGCTATGCTGGAAAAATCACCAAATCAAATGTCTGCAAAATAAACCTGGTAAAATTTTAATGTGTTAAATTTTTTTGTTGTTGTTCTTAAGTAGGAACATTTTCATAAATATTCTTGGTTTTCTGTGGGCCCAGTTCCAATGACTAAGGAGAACCTCAGACTTTACAACCAACTAGACCATGCCTCATCCAGGCTTTTCTTCAACACCTCCAGAGCCAATGCCTCCTCCACCTCCACTGGCCGCCCACTCCACCCCCCATCGCTCTCCCTGCAAAGGCCCCCCGCCTATCAGCCAGCCTACACCACCCCCAGAACAACTAAAGACTGAGTACCCCTATCATGTTGCTGCTTGCCCAGGAGAAGAGACCAACTCCCATCTGGCTACAACCTCCCTTCAGGTCGTTGTTGACTTACACTAGTCGTAGACTTACACTAGTTCTAGACTAGATTCTTACTAGCCACTAGTTCTAGACTAGAGTCTTATGCTATTTCTTAGTTTCTTTCTATTTATGCCCACATAGAATAGCTCCTCATTCATTTTTCTGAGTAAAATATGCTCCCCCTCCCAATTTCTAACTGTCCAGTTTAGCAAGCTACATAGCTTTCAGTTTCATGCAGGCATCAGTTTTGACCATAAGTAGCAATGCTGTTGCTAGCAAAACCCAAACCTCTTAGCAAGAGGTTGGCTTCAGTGTTGTGGCTGTTTCTAGCAAGGGTGAGCAACATGGGGGCTACCAGGTGTCACACTGATCAGGTAATCTTTGACCCTCTCACTTTGGATATGCTCCATGATTGCTTTCATCCCAGAGAAGAACTTTGTCAACAGACAACATTCTTTTGAGTGAGGAGATAGGCAGATTAAGGAAGGCAGCTTGGCTTGTAACATTGCTCCTCACTGCCACAGAACAGCACAAATACAGGATGCGCTCACGCTGTGGCTGAAGGTGTGGGCAGCAGCCTGCTTTTCATCCTTTCTAAAGCTCAGATCTGGCAGTCAGCATGAACTCAGGAAAGAAAACAGTGGAAGGAAAGAGAGTAGGGGAAATAGAGACTGAGGGAGAGAAGCCAACATCCCTGGAGGTATTTAAAAGGAGGCTGCATGAGGCACTTGGTGCCATGGGTTAGCTCATTAGAAGGTGTTAGGTGATAGGTTGGACTCAAAAATCTCAGAGGTCTTTTCCAACCTCATTCATCCTGTGCTGAGATAAAACTCATTCAGGGCAAACAACTATAAAGCTGGGACTGGTATGAGGCTTCAGAGTTGTAAATTTGCCAGTGAGCACCATTGGTGAATAAGAAAGGGTCTGCCAAGCAAAGCTGAGAACAGAGATCTTGCACCTGAGCAGCTGTTGGTCTTTCTCAGTAACGAACAACCTTCTCTCCGAGTCTTACCACTCTCAATTGACCCACAGCCAGGACTGCAAGTAAGCTTCAGTATGTTTTATAAAAAATAGTACTTAGTTTACTTTCACATAAGTGAAGAGATACAATTGCACAATGGTGGTTACAATGGTAGAAATACATACTGTTGGTAAAATGTTTGCAAGAGATTTAAAAACATACTGTACAGCACCACATCTGAAATTGGGTGATGGCAAAATGAATCATACTCCATGTCCAAGTAAATTAAGTTGCTAACTCCTTCGTTTGGAATAAATAAACAAGCAAAGTAAAAATACAGTGTGCAATATGTGTCCGACACTAACAAAGTATTTCCTGATGTTGAGCAATAGATTAAAACCAAAAATGAGGTAAGAAAAAGACATTCATGCATTTAAGCCACCATTAGTCTCTGACTCTAAAATAAGGCAGATCATAATCTTTTAAAAACTGTCCTTAGCCACTTAAATTCTCTTTAGTGCTTTTCAAGACAAGGTCTTGACAGGCCTTGTAGAATCATGAGTTAAGATGCTTTTAATTCCAACAGGTCATTGTTGACAGGCTCAGCCGCATTAGAAATGCATTTTATGGCAGAAAATGTTGCTTCTCCTTAATGAAAAAAAGAACTGTAAATTAAAAGGAACTGAGTGGGATGGATGCATTTAGAGTTTATCACAAATGACACTGCTTAGAGGGGGGGAGGGAAGGGAAAGGGGAGGGGAAGAAAATTATGTGTCATCTTCAGTTTTAATGACATGGAAAAGGGTGACGTTAAACAGGACTTGATGTCCATTATTCCAGGCGTAGAGAGCTCTATCTCTTGCATTGTAGTCAAGCATGGATATGTGGAAGTACTGGTTATGGAAAGGAATGTCTGTATACTCATAAGTGGAGGTTTTTGTGGAATAAGAATAGTAGACCTTGGCTCCTGTTAAGTGAGAGTTAGTCACGTACAAGGTGCCACAGATCATGAAGGATTCTCCAGCGCTTCTCTTTGGGTAGCCTGTGCTCCAGCTCTTCAGCACCTCCAGTGTATCCTGGTTTAGCTGGCTGATGACAATGTTGCCTGCGTTCTGGTTGGTGGCATAGACAGCCCATAGCCCGATTTCATCTGCCATCAGGTCAATGTCAGAAAAGCCACCCCAGGTGTAAGGGTAGACATTGTGGAAGCCAGCATACTCAAGGCTACGTTGGGCGAGCACCCGCCCCATGTCAAAGCTGTATTTGATGATGATGTTGCTCTGATACTTGTTGAAATAGAGGGAGCCATTGTAGACAACGTGGTTGGTTCCTGCCCATTTGAATGGAAGGTTGTATGTCCTTGATTCAGCCCCACTGACAAAGTCTGCAATCGATTTGTATTCGCGGACAATTTTATTGTTAGTGTAACTATCCATGTACCAGACCTGGAAAGAAAGGGGAGACTGGGGGTAAGCACCTGGAACACAATCTGTGGCACGTGGTCATGATATGGCATGAGGGATGCCTTGCAGAAAAAGAAGGAGGAAAGACTGTAGGTGTGCAACAGGCTGTCAAAGTACAACCCTGCCCACATTCCTCTTACAAAAGCATGAGGAGCTCTCGACTTTCCGAGAGAAAACTTACCTATACAGGTGCACTCTCGAGAAGATTCTTACTAACTACAGTGTTAGCAGAGAATGTGGAGGCTTCTAGGGAGAAGGTTGCAGGGCTGCAGGCTATATGGGAGGGGGCCAGAGGGGAGCAGGTGCTGGTGGAGGCAAGGGCCCACGGAGATTGTTTTGGAGCAGCCACTGGCAATTTGGGGTGGCAGAAGAAACTTCCTCAGGGCAAGCTGGGGCTGAACAGAGTTTGCTGCTCTCCTAAAGGTAACTGAGATTCCTGGGGTCAGCAGTAAAGAGGAGAGCTGCACGCAGATCTCTAGTTACTAACATTGCAATATCACCTTTTGCTTTTTCTCTTCTGTGTTCAGAAGATTAACCTTGTGGGTCTCACACAAATGAAACGTAGTGTTTTGGCTTCAAAAGCCCTTTGGTGGAGAGGGCACCTGCTCAAAGCTGTGGCCAATTTGAAGATCCTATTGCAGATACAAACAATGATGTGACTTGGGTTTGAGATTGCAAATGGTCTGAATACAGCAAATTCTGACTGCTGCATTATGAGTTGCGCTCTTGGGAAAAACTCTTGATGTTTGCGTTAATTACTTGGGTTTTTACAGACTCAAGCTTAATCAAACATAGCAGGAAAAAAAATAACTCTGTAGTTAGTTCAGACAGGTGTAGGTCATCCCTGAAAGTTGAATGAAATGGCACAATGGTGCTTAGCTAGCTGTAGTCAGAAACACTGTTTGTTGCCTTTCCTCTGGGGAGGTTTATCGGCGAAAATGAGGGCAGCAGAAGAAACACGCTGGTGAGTGCAACCTCCTAGGGGACAAATACATGTTAAAAGATGGAAACAACACAAGTAAAACTCCAGACAGACACAAAGATATTCAGTGTCTTAACATACTCGGTTGTTTTTCTCTGATGCTAATGGATCTGTCATCCAGGCTCCAAATCGGGTTCCGGATATCTTGACTGTAATGGGGCCTGTAATTTTCATTAATTTGCCACACGCTGAAATTAGAGAAACAAACACATTAGTGCAAATAATTACCCAGCTCTTGTGACATCAGTAAAAGCACAGGACCAAATGATCTAAACTAAGTGGTGGCTCCAGGGGATTTGGGCTTCTATGTTGGAGAAGCATTGCCATCTTTACCGTGTGAACTTTCCCACACTGAGCAGCAATAGGCATAAGTAAAAACCTATGAACAAAAGGTTGTCTGTGGCTTTGGGTTAATCTATTTCAAAGCAGAGTTACATTTTCTGGGCATAAAGAAAAATGCAAATGTCTCCTGAGCTGATGCAATAATAAATGGAGACGTAAACTGCCTTCACTTGTGCCTTCCATGGGTGCAGTGCAAGGCTAGGGCAGGTGGATGTCTCAGTTTGCCGGTGACCAGGGCAAGACGGAGGCTGAGCACAGGCAGGAAGAAACCAGCTCGTACACAAGATGCACAGGGGCAAACAAATGCCTGTGTCTGACTGCTCTGTGGTTACACACACGTAGCTGTTCCAGCAGTAGGGGGTCTGCCTGGAGTTAAGAAAGCAAAGGTGAGAATTATTCAGCAACCTTGGCTGAGTTGGTTGGCCTCTAATCCATTAGGCTGTCTGGGAGGAAATAAGGAGGATCATTATGATCTTGAATGCTGACCTTCCTAACAATCCAAAAATCTGTATTTTAGGAGACATTACTAGCACACCTATTAGCAAGAAGCCCCTAGTGGAATTAATGCATTTATCACAAGACTTAATAACACACAGTGGTGTATAGGTGGGATAGCAAGTTTTTTAAGAAACAATGTTCCATAGATGTAAAAAATGAAACAACAGCAAGTGTCCCATGCCATCCAGAGGGACCTGGACAGGCTGGAGAGGTGGGTCCAGGCCGACCTCATGACATTTAACAAGGCCAAATGTAAGGTCCTGCACCTGGGTCAGTGCAATCCTAGGCACAGATCCAGGCTGGGTGGGGAATGGCTGAGAGCAGCCCTGAGGAAAAGGACCTGGGGGTCTGGGGTGATGAAAAGCTCAACATGAGCCTGCACTGCGCACATGCAGCCCAGACAGCAACCCTGCGCTGGGCTGCAGCAAGAGCAGTGTGGGCAGCAGGGCAAGGGAGGGGATTCTGCCCCTTGGCTCTGCTCTCCTCAGACCCCACCTGGAGTCCTGTGTGCAGTTCTGGAGCCCCCAGCACAAGAAGGACATGGAACTGCTGGAGCCAGTCCAGAGGAGAGCCACAAAGATGCTCAGAGGGCTGCAGCAGCTCTGCTATGAGGACAGGCTGAGAGAGTTGGGGCTCTGCAGCCTGGAGAAGAGAAGGCTTCGAGGAGACCTTAGAGTGGCTTTGCAGTATCTGAAGGGAGCCTACAGGAAGGCTGGGGAGGGACTATTGACAAGGTCTGGTAATGTCAGGACGAGGGGGAATGGGTTTAAACTGGAAGAGGGGAGATTTAGACTGGATGTTAGGAGGAAGTTCTTTACAGTGAGGGTGGTGAGACACTGGCACAGGTTGCCCAGGGAGGTTGTGGATGCTTCCTCCCTAGAGGCATTTAGGGCCAGGCTGGATGAGGCCTTGAGCAACCTGCTCTAGTGGGAGGTGTCCCTGCCTATGGCAGGGGGTTGGAGCTGGATGATCCTTGAGGATCATCCTTCCAACCTAAACCATTCTGTGATTCTATGAATTAATATTTTAAATGTACAAATAAGTGTTCCCCCATGATGCATGCTTGTGCTGTTTCATAATGCTGTCTAGGAGGGTGGAAAACTGTGTCTGCTGTTTGGAGTGTCTTTAGTGGGTGCAAAAGAGAAAGCTGCATAGTGCCTGACTCTTCTGCGTCCCATAATTGGGAAGAAATGGATCGTGTGAGCCTGTGTGAGTCAGTCAGACAGGGGTGACTGCCCGTGGGGACTTGGTTCCCAGCTAGTAAAGTGGTGTGCAATAAGAATAAAGGTGAGTGAGAACATGCTGAGAGACCTGAAGAAGCAGGGTAGGCTGTGTCCATTTCCTTGGTCAGTTTAAAGGCTTTATTCTTTACACATCTCAATCCAAGCATCTTAATGATGCTGTTTTGGAATGTCCTATTGGAAAGACTCTTAGAGGTTTTCTACATCTGACTATCATGTACATGTTTTAGGGTGTTTTTGTTTATTCTGGAATTTGGTTTTAGCTAGGCTGATAGAATTGTGTTCTGAGTGCCATTTATTCTGGATGGGTATCACAGCATTTTGATGACATTGCTATGATACAGAGTTTATCAGCCATCTAACACTGTAATAGTCCATGACACTGACTTGACAAAAAGAATTCCCTTCTATCTTTCCCAAGCCTGATTTTGCATTTGATGCAAAAGTTAAATGAACAGCAACTCTTTCAAGAGTAAAACTCAATGTACAGTTCCCTGACAAAGCATGGTGAGTTTTCTGTGCAGCTATAAGCGCCTTCAACTTTGTGTCCAGTGCAAGAAATTGTTATTGCTCCTCCACCAGCACTGGAAACAGCTTCCTCTTGTCTACTTCAGTGTCAAATATGTTTGTCTAATCCCAGTCTATATTCTTAGCTGCAGAATGACCCTTACAGTTGTTTGTGTGGATATGTTAAAATTGACCTTGCATGCTAGGGATTCTTGCTAGAGAATGGTGAAACTAACATAGTGGGAGGCAGGATCACGTACTTCACACTTTTGTGGCTCATTTTGTATGTAGGGAAATAGAACACAGACAACTGTCATGTGAAATGTGAAACACTTCTGGGCTGCAAATATTTAATAGCAGTGAGAGTTAAAGCTGGTTTAGGCTTGATTTGAAACCTTTCTTTTTTTTCCCAACTGCATCAAAATTTTGGTTTGTAGTAAACCTTTGCTCTTTAATTCCTGACAGGAAAAGGAACAGATGCTAGTGAGAAGCTAGATCCATATTAACAAATGTCAAGAAGTTCAGGAACACTAGGGAAAACAAAGTCATATTTCTAGACTTTTTTTCCCCCTACCACTAAGAGGTTCATGTAGGGTTGCACAGAAGAGTGGGATTTTTAGAAGTGCTCAATCTCTTTCCCTTGACTTTGGAAGAAGCAGCTGCCAATGTTAGGAAATCCAAATCATAACTTCTTATAGCATTTGGAAGATGAAACCTCTGAAACCTGTATCATTCTTGTAACAGTTTTGCACTGTGGACTCCAGTAAGTATGTGATTTCCTGACTTTATTTATACTAAGGAAGAAGTTGAGCATGATGTAATCATGAACAAAGAAAGTAGGCTGGGGAAATGAACAATATATATTGCTGTCCCCACTTCGTAGGTAAAGGAAAAGCCACCCCAGGATGATAGAGGAGTTTCCTAAAGATTACATGGCAAATCATTGCACACCTGCAGGAGAATCCAGGGGCTTCCTCTCATCAAGCTCTAATAGCCAGAATATAGTGCTTTGTGGATTTGTACTGTGCAGGACAGCAGATATCCATGAGGCAAGAGCTAATTCTTCCTTCCATTGCATAGTAGTTGCTGTTTTGAATTTGACCATAAGCAGAAAAGTGCAGGTAATAAATACTTGGAAGTCATTTGTGCAACCACTGAACCAAATACTTGCTTCATTTCCTCCTACCAGTAAGTAATAGTACTTGGCAACACTTCAAGAGTGTTCTTCTCTAAGTCATGCACTCAGTGTATAAGGCAGCTATCAATATTCATTTGCATCACAAAGACTGGATCTATCAACTAACTATTCTGCCCAGGGAGGTGGTGGAGTCACCATCCCTGGAGATGTTTAAAAGGAGACTGGATGAGGCACTTAGTGCTGTGGTTTAGTTAATTAGAAGGTGGTAGGTGATAGATTTGACTTGATGATCTCAAAGGTCTTTTCCAACCTGGTTGCTTCTGTGATATTCCTAGCTATCTTTAGCCTCTGGTATTTGCTCACTTTTGAACAACTTTCCAGATGGATAATTATGGATAATTACTTCTGAATTTATAACACAAAATGTTACTGTAAAATATTGTTTTGATCCTACAGTCTAATCAGATATAGCTGCCAATGGAACACAAGACCTATGAGGAGAGGCTGAGTGAGCTGGGGTTGTTTAGCCTGGAGAAGAGGAGGCTCAGGGCAGACCTCATTGCTATCTACAACTACCTGAAGGGAGGCTGTAGCCAGGTGGAGGCTGGTCTCTTCTGCCAGGCAAGCAGCAACAGAACAAGGGGACACAGTCTCAAATTGTGCTGGGGGAGGTCTAGGCTGGGTGTTAGGAGGAAGTTGTTGGCAGAGAGAGTGATTGGCATTGGAATGGGCTGCCCAGGGAGGTGGTGGAGTTGCCGTCCCTGGAAGTGTTGAAGAAAAGCCTGGATGAGGCACTTAGTGCCATAGTCTAGTTGACTGGATAGGGCTGGGTGCTAGGTTGGACTGGATGATCTTGGAGGTCTCTTCCAACCTGGTTGGTTCTAAGATTCTGTGATCTTGAAAGTGGTTCCAGTCTACTTTCCCACTGACATCCCAAAGATGGCTCAAGTAGCTATGCCTATCTGAGCTGTTTTGAAAGGGCATTTGTAACTTTTAGATTTTAAAGGTGCTGTGTATTACAGTGTTCCATCTTAACTCCTCCTGTGTCTAAGATACACTAGTGCAAACCTAGAATGATAGGACTGGCCCAAAGGTCAGTTACTCTGGACTTCTATTGGAGTGGCACCAGTCAGAGTATAGTGCAGTCTTTTATCAGACAAGAAAAAGAAAGCATCATCTTTCTGCAGAGAGACACAGCCGAGGGACCAAAGCTGCCAGGAAATGGTTAACTTACTGAGCTTTTTCATGCAGTCTCGAAGCCTGGTTTCTAAACTGAGTACACGCTGGTGGAGTTCCTCATAGTCAAAAGCACCAATTTCTTCCTGAATCCCAGTAAGGACAGTAGACAGATTCCTAATTTCCTCCTTGAACTGGGTGATTAATTTGGCATCAGTTTTGTATTGTTCCAGAACTGGGATCAGTGGCAGGAGCTCATCCATCTTTTCTTTCAAGTCCTGTTAAAAGCAATCAGATGGGTGTCAGAGCAGTTTAAAGGGGTTAAATCCCCTAATTCCCATTAGTGTAACATTTATGCCTGATTATAAAAAGGATTTAAAATTATTATTGATTTTATTTACAGAGCTATTGTCAGGCTATTGTGAAAGTCTTAGGAACCTCAGGCTTTGTGATTGTAAGCAGCAGATAAAATGCAAGAGAGAAGAGTTTTTCTGCTGAAACACTGTTAGCAAGCCTGGTGAAGGTCTGCCTTTCCACCCAGAGGGTAGAACTCCCCCCAAAGTACGTCTTTCTTGAGGGATGGTGGCTGTGCCTGGACACACAGCAATGCTTTACAGTGCTCTGAGAGTTGGTCTCAATGTCTATATTTCTATTATTTTCTATATTTCTATTATTTTCAATAATTTCTATTTCACTCCTTACAAATACTGATTTTGTTGTTTTCTCTGTGGCTGCTGAACACTGTTTAGTTATGTTCTGACCTCTTCCTTCTGAAGGTAAAACTCATGGTTCTCAGTGGCTCTTTCTATGTGTCAACCTGCTACATCACCTGATGCCTTTGAACTTCCTCAGCTGACCTATATTCTAGACTACCACAAATGAGTTTTTTCGCCTTGTGCAATCATTGTTGCATTGCCACTGCTGTTGATTAACTGAACTAAGATTCCACTTTGGAATCTCAGATTGCATCTCTCAGACTTCTGCTGAGAATTTGTCTCAGTTTGTAGCCTGTGTTTGCTGCTCTTCTTTCATCTCTTACTTATTCCTTTAAATGCACTAATCACAAGGGCTTTATTCAATCTAAACTAATTGTTTGGGGTTTGTTTACTGTTTTGCAGAATCCTCACAGTCAAAAGGGTTTGCCTTACTGGCAAGCAGAGAGGTTTGTCCCTTCTGTGTCATCTCTATATAGAGATTTGTATGTGTTTTTGTAATTTGAGGAAACAGGACTTTTATGAGCAAATGTCAGAGACAGGAGGAGATGCAAGCCTAGAAAAAAATAAGACAAAGGATGACAAGAAAGATTTATTCGTAGTAGCATTGTGTGGTAATAGAGGTTTGGAACAGATGAGGGCACACAGGGAGAGGCTATTGAATGGGTTAAAAAATCAAGTCCTGAAGAATACCTGGAGTAGTGAGAAGGTTAGAAAGAGGAAGCAAAAGAGAACTAAATGGCAGCCAAAGCAGAAGAAAGAGGTGCAGAAGTAAATGTGCTTAGAGGTTAGTGTAGTCACTGAGTTGTGTGAAGACAGGCATGTAGAGTTTGCTGCGTCGCTTGTATTAAAGGATGCAATAAAGATGTTTCCAAAACAAAGTGGTGATGCTGAATGCGTTTTTGCTAAGGAGATGTGCAAGAAGCTGACAGGGTCTGCATTTGAGCTGCTTGAAGATTTACCTCTGAGTTTTTTCCTCCTGAACATGTTCTAGGACAGTCTGCAGCATCTCTTCACCATCTAGCTAATACATCCACATTGCTTTCATATTTGGTTTATTATTTACTCAAAATAAATACTTACATGTGTTGTCAGGAAACATAATTTGTACACAGGCCATTTTTATAGCTAGAAAATGGCATTTTACATTATAAGCAGCTGTGTAATTATAAATGGATTTGATAGTATTAGGAGATCTCTTAGCTCCTTTCTCAAAGGCTCTTCCAGTTACATTACAGTAGCAGAATTACTGCAACAGAAAGAAGCGGAGAGTCTTTTGTCTACCGTTCAAACTTTTTTAGTGTCCTGTTTTTATTAAAAACTAAACTTGAGCCACTTTATGCCTGTTAAAGTGAACTGTTGGGGTTTTTTTTTTCTTTGATGACAAGGAGTAAGTAGACTTTGTGATATAGAGGATAGAGTTGCAGAAGCCAAAGGTTTTGTAACTTCCTTTCGGAATGACGAGCTGAGGTTTCATTTCTGCAGGCCAGCGAACTGCCAGAACTCGTGGGTAAGCCACGATGGAAACCATTCCAAAGGCAGGAAAAGTTTAGGAAAAGAGAATGTGTTTGAGAGAACTACTGCAGGTAAACTCATTCCTGGCAGGATGTACGCTAGATAAGCTATCATTTGAGCAAACTGCTGTAACTTTTCACGGGGATCAGGTTTCTCCTTCTTGGCATAGATACTGACTTGACTGAAGTATGAGCATTATGCTAAGTGTGATCTGGATGAAATTTGTGCTCTTGGTTCTCGTCAAAGTGAAACCACAGCATCAGAACCATTTCAGTAAATTATATAAATATTGTATTTTCATGATAAAGAAAATAACATTGCTGTTTTCTGCTGACACTCCTACCTTGTTGCTGTTGCAACCCAATAGGGAGTAGACATGGTCTGGCATTTGATGCCTGCTGTTATGAGGGGTTGTGCTGTATCAAGAATGAGTTTCTTTGTCTAAGGAAAGATAAAGCACTGCAATTTTAGCAGATCAAATTTCAGAAAGCCAGCAGCATATCGTATTATGTTGACCTTTTCAATTACTCTATAACTTGATTGGCTGGAAATTGGTTTTATACTCTTGGCAAACTGTCAAACTGCAGTTAAATGAGTGGCCAATAAAAATATCGAATATTTAAAAGGTTAGAGGAGTGCAGAAATTTGGTACCTTTGACAACATGTGTCAGACATCCAAAAGCTGATGCTTTGCTTCCAAGGAAAATTATAATGGGAATACAGAAAGGCATTATACAAATGTGTTGTTGCAGGAATGAGTGATAACATTTTTTCCACTACCTGAAAATAAGTGGAAGTACATATTCAAACTCTAATCTAGGAATGATGGTAGAAAGAATAAAGTTTAGTAGTGTGATCATATTCCTGATATTAAGACATATTGGATACTCAGTTTCTCTGAAAAGTAAGTCAGACCCTGTAGCTATGGTTTAGGGATCACAGGATGTTAGGGGTTGGAAAGGACCCAAGGAGATCATCTAGTCCAACCCCCCTGCCAGAGCAGGACAATACAATCTAACACAGATCACAGAGGAACACATCCAGACAGGCTTTGAAAGTCTCCATAGAAGGAGACTCCACAACCTCTCTGGGGAGCCTGTTCCAGTGCCTTGTGACCCTTACAGTAAAGAAGTTCCCTCTTGTGTTGAGGCAAGACCTTTTTTGCTGCAACTTACACCCATTGCTCCTTGTCCTATCCCAGGGAGCAGTGAGCAGAGCCTGTCCTCCCCGGTCCCGGGCAGTCCTCAGATATTTATAAACATTTATCAAATCCCCTCTAAGTCTTCTCTTCTCCTGACTAAAAAGTTCCAAGTCTCTCAGCCTCTCCTCATCAGCCATGCCCTCCGGTCCCCTAATCATCCTCGTAGCTCTCTGATGGACTCTCTCCAGCAGATCCCTGTCCCTCTTAAAATGGGGAGCCCAGAACTGAAGACAGTATTCAAGATGGGGTCTCATCAGGGCAGAGTAGAGGGGGAAGAGAACCTCCCTTGATCTGCTGTATCTAGTTTTAGCAGTTAGAAAATCCCAGTTTACCTGAACTTTCATAAACACTGTTATAAATCTGCATTTGGTTGTCATAATGCAATCCTCAACGTGTCTTATTGTACTTTTTCCTTAAGACAACTTCAGACTGCTCTTTCAGAACACAATGTTGTTTTGTAGTCTCTGCAACCTTCCTTACTCACAAAAACAGTGGCTTGTGGTTTTCCTTGTCATTAAAATTCTAATCACACAAATGTGACTGGGAATGACTGCTCTCCACCCCATCCCAAGTTCAGATGTGACATTAGATTTTAATTGTACTGGATAAAAATGACAGTGACCTGATTTGTTATAGGCTTTCTTCCCTTCAACCACAGTAAATGTCAGGCGACAGTACAAGTGCAGAACTCTCTAGCTGTTTGCTGTTTGTTCCATTGCACCTCCCCATTTGTCACTGAAGCTTGAATGAACATGAATTTCTCAGTGTGACATGCACATCAATACAGAAGAAACAGCAATCTGCTTACAGTGACGTGTCTGTAATGACTTAGCAATTAATAGTTATTCCCCCTTATAATGACATTGATCAGAGCAAAGGATTGTCATCATAAAGAAAGACTTATTAGGCCTTTCTTTTGAATGTTGCTCTTGCCAAGATCATAGCAGTCCACGCATTGCTGCTAGGTGCATTGCTTGCAGCAGGCTTTCAAAGTTACTGTTAGAAGTAAAACCTACTTGAAAATGCTTTGTCATTAACGTCTTCCGATCGTCTTCGATCTGCCGAAACTTGGCCTTCAGCCCTTTCATTTGGGTTTCCATTTTGAGAACATACTGGAAATCCCTCTGAGTCCGTAGATTTAAAACTTCAATGGATTGGGACATATTCTGAACCTGTTAAAGAAGAAAACTCTCTAAATGCACTTTCTGTTGTTTCACTTCTTCCCCCCCCGCCCCGACCCTGCTTATGTAGTTAAAGGACAGGCAATAAAATGAGCTTATGTCAGGGCTGGATTTGTCAGTCATTTATACCACTGTATAGTCCTAAATTTCACAATTGCATGACAGGACAAATACTGGGGAAACAGGGCTGGAAGAGGACTATCAGGAGCAAGACCTGGAAGCTATAAATGAGTTGGACTAGCTTCTTTGAAGTAGAGTGATGCCTTGGCAGCATTGCTATCAAAAAAGGCTGTTATGCAATGGAGTCTACTTTGACCCTTTTAGCTACAGGGATGTGCTACAGGGCATGGGTTGGGAGATTTTGCTTAGTATGAAGAGCCTGATTTTTATTGCTAGGAGGCACCTGCTTCCCACCCCTCTACCTGTCTGTCTCTACAGACTCTGCATTACATTCAAGGTGAGTTTGGAGGGTTGATCAGGGGGTTAGGAAGCTGAAGGATTAGTCAGGCAGCAAGTTAGAAAGAGAGAAGTGCAGCCCAAAGCCAAGAGAGAGACTCTGTTATCTATGTTTGTGTTCTTGTTCTTCTACATCTCAGCAAGCCTATGAGTGCAGCAGACATCACCATTGCTTCTTTTTCACAGCCTATCATCTAATTCTTCTCACCAAAATATCCCAGCTGGGCTCAAACTAGCCCAGTATACTAATTCAATACAGGGCTGTGTGCATCATTAGATGATTTTTTAAAGTAGATATAAAATTAGAAGTTGTCTCCAATTGTCTCATTGGCAGAAACCCACAATGTTTAATGTGAAATGCTGAAGTGACTCTTGTAGAGTCAGTTACTTTGGAACTGTAGTGAGCACTTTTACCACAATCAGACAAGAATAACTGTCACCCAGAGTAAATTTTTTATATATCTGTTATAAAAGCAAAGCCTTTGCCAGTCATAAAAATGATACATTTTCCAAGTGCAGGTATTCTGTGTCAGTAAATGTCTTGTTTTGCCAAAACATGAGTAAAGTAGACTGCTATAACTGGTATCAAACAATATATTGGAGCTTTGGATCAAGCAGTCTCAAGTTGTGCTGGGGGAGGTATAGGCTTGTTATACCAGGAGGAAGTTCTTTGCAGAGAGAATGATTGGCATTGGAATGGGCTGCCCAGGGAGGTGGTGGAGTCACTATCCCTGTGTGTATGAGACACTTAGTGCCATGGTCTTGTTGATTGGACAGGGCTGGGTGATAGGTTAGAGTGGATGATCCTGGAGGTCTCATCCAACCTTGCTGATTCTATGATTCTAAGCAAAAAAGCCAACAAAACCAACCCCCCCCAAAAAGCCCAGTTGTGCTGAGGGAGGTATAGGCTTGTTATATTAAGAGGAAGTTCTTCACAGAGAGTGATTGGCATTGGAATGGGCTGCCCAGGGAGGTGGTGGAGTCGCCATCCCTGCATATATGAGGCACTTAGTGCCATGGTGTAGTTGATTGGACAGGGCTGGGTGCTAGGTTGGACTGAATGACCTTGGAGGTCTCTTCCAACCTGGCTGATTCTGTGATTCTAAGCAACAAAAACAAAACCCCAAAATAGCCAACACAAACAAACCCTGAAGTCTCCCTACAGCCACCCAAAGCTGACAGTAATCCTGTTGTTTGCAAGAATATGCAATGTTTGAACTGCTGTTCACGTGTGAAATTAATGTATTGTGACCTACAGAATGTGTGGATTCAGGAAAGACTTTTTTACTTGAATATTTTGGTGTGACAGGGCAAAGGCTCTGGGGACCAAAGTCTTCCTCTGACAAGCAGACAGCATGAGAAGAGGCAGCTCCTCCTCTGTGTTGCCTCATCAATGCTCTCTCCCTGCCTCTTGTGTCTTTGTCACAATGTGCAACTAACTCCCTGCTGGATTTCACAATGGTTTAGGAAAAATCTGTGGGGTCTGGCATTCCATTTCACACTGGAGTGATTTTTCCATAGCTGGAAAAACAGTGAAATAACTCATCATTGATTTTACTATGTCTGCTATGGTGAATAACACCATTGGCTTCTTTGGGGAGAATCTGTACCACCAGAGAAGGAATGAATAGTATTATTTGAGAAAAGAACAAATGAAAGGAAATGAGAACTTCCTTCTCTGTGCACTCTGCTCTGCAGATGCTGTGGTGTCTACCTCTCATTATTTGTTGATAAGAAACAAGTAACGACCCTCAAGAATCGCATATGATCAAAGCACAACTACAGTTTGAACCCCACAGCATGTAGCTACCTTGAGGTGGGACTTTGTTACTGTTTTTACACAGAAAAATCAGTCCTCTCTGTGTGCAAAGAGGAATTCTGGGAGGAGTGAACAAGAGGAAGATGCAACTTCAGTTTGTTAGAGATAAGTGCCTTGGGTTGAGAAAAGTGTGTCTGTTGGGAAAACAGATAAATAATGATCAGTGCTCAGAATCACAGAATCAGTCAGGGTTGGAAGGGACCTCAAGGATCATCTAGTTCCAATCCCTCTGCCATGGGAAGGGACTTTCCACTCTAGATCAGGCTGGCCAGAGCCTTATCCAGCCTGGCCATAAACACCTCCAGGGATGGGGCCTCAACCACCTCCCTGGGCAACCCATTCCAGGCTCTCACCACTCTCACGCTGAAGAACTCCTCATGTCCAGTCTGACTCTCCCCACCTCCAGCTTTGCTCCATTCCCTCTAGTCCTGTCACTCCCTGATAGCCTAAAAAGTCCCTCCCCAGCTTCTTTGTAGGCCCCCTTCAGATACTGGAAGACCACGGGAAGGTCACCTTACAGCCTCCTCTTCTCCAGACTGAACAGCCTCAACTCTTTCAGTCTGTCCTCATAGCAGAGCTGCTGCAGCCCTCTGAGCATCCTCATGACCCTTCTCCAGACACGCTCCAGCATCTCCACATCCTTCTTGTAATAGGGCTCCAGAACAGGATGCATTACTCCAGGTGGGGTCTCACCAGAGCGGAGTAGAGGGGCAGAATCACCTCCCTCCACCTGCTGGCCACACTTCTCCTGATGCAGCTGAGGATCTGGTTGGCCCTCCAGGCTGCAAGTGCACGCTGCTGGCTCATGTAGAGCTTCTCATCCACCCCCAAGTCCCTCTTCTCCAAGGTGCTTTCCAGCCAGTTACTGCCCAGCCTGTATTTGTGCTTGAGATTGCCTCAATCCAGATGCAGGACCTTGCACTTGGTCTTGCTGAACCTCATGAGGTTTGCTTGTGCCCACTTCTCCAGCCTGTCCAGGTCCCTCTGGATGGCAAACCTTCCCTCCAACATCTCTGCTGCACCACACAGCTTGGTGTTGTCAGCAAACTTGCTGAGGCTGCACTCAATGCCACAGAGAACACAGGTCGGGGAGATACTCTTCACTACTCTATTATGTATTGAACTTTGAGAGAAAGGAGTGGACTTCAGGGGCAGTGTAGTGCTGAAAAGGAAGGATTTGCTGGGAAGACTTACCTTCTCTAGCAGCTGCCTGAGTTGCCTGCTTTTGGCATCTCTTGAACACAGGTTTTGTTCGGGTGCAACAACAGTGCAAATACAGCGGCCATCAGGATCCTGGGCTGAACTATACACTTGCCACCCTTCCTTGGGGCTGATCTGAGTCTGTAATAACAAAACAATGAAAACAGAGAACTGTGGGTTTATGTCATTTGAAACCCTGCTACTTTAAACAAAAATTGTTTACAATGAGATCCCTCCTGCCAGATCAACATTTACTGGTTTCTTAACTACTTAGATTGGTGATTTCACGTGGCTTTGTCATCGCTCATGCCTCTCTGTTAGCTGTCTAGCGGTGCCCAGCACACGTTGTTTCCAAAGTGGGTAAGAACAGTTTTCTACCTGTGATTCGGCATAAACTAGTGGATTTAATGATTTGCAAATGGATGTCACAGGTTTTCATCAGCAGAAAACAAACAGGTCCTTTCAGCATTTTTACTTTTGACTATAGAAACCACAAAGACAAAAGAACAGAGATAAAGCCCCCGAGAGAGAGCAGAGCCTAAATGACTCACCCCTTGGGAACTGGCTCAGAAGCAGTGTGGCATGTGGGTTAGCAGGTTTGCTCTTGAGATGCTGTGGACAGAAAAGTGTCTCCATTGACTTGTACTGCACATACACTGAGAGGAAGAGAGGCTTGCTGGATAGTACTGAGAAGTGTCTGGTTCGTTCATGTGGAAGGGGATCACGGCAAGAAAGACGCAGTGCAGTTAAGACATTGTGTGTCCTGAAATTCCTAACCTGTTCTCTTTCACACCAAATACAACTGAGAAAGGCAGAAAATCCCCTTTGTAGGCTAATGCCCCACTGTCTTTGAAGTTTGTGCACACCTGTGGGACAGGTATGTGATGGCATCTGGAAAATACACAGGCTGAGCTTGAGAGGAGAGAGAGAATCAGGTGACTGAGAAGATGGAGTTGATGGAATGCAACTAATGGACACAAGTGACTTTTTTGGGGTTGTTTCCTTTTAAAAGTGTAATTTAAAGTTAATATTATGCATTATTATTCCTAATAATGTGGTACTTACTACCAAATTTCATAGTACAAATGCTAATGGATGCCACTGAAGTGATTTTGGTATGGATCAATTGCTAATTACATTCTAAAGCTGTACTCAATGTCAGCACAGAGAGTGATATTTACAGTGGCAAGCTTCGCTGTTTATGTTTTACTGACAGCTTAGTGCGGAGTAAGCTGCAGAGTTCCTCACCTCAGAGGTGCAATATCTCTGTAGATTGAGTTTAGAAAAGAGCAGAGAGTTTTCACAGTCAGTCTTCTGAAGAAGCCAGGGAGGATAGGGGTGACCTCTTTTGCTGCAGGGTTAATTGAAGAATCACAAGCGTGGCGTTCCCCTCTTTTGCAAGGGAAAACAGCGTTGGGACCGACTTGCCTTAGGGTTTGCTAGAAAGCTGTATCTAGAGGTCAGGGCTAAATTATACTGCTTCTAGGGTGTTCTTTTCACTTTAGTTGTTAGAGCAAAAGGATTCTAGTTTAAGATAAGGATGAGCAATAAAAGCTAAATAAAACTACATCTGCAGACACAATTTAAATTGGTTTTCAGCAGCTCCTAAGTTTGTGAGCTTGAACAAATGATGTACAAGGTGGGTAACCCTTGTGAAGTGTAAGGTCAGTTGGTTCTGGTAGTATCCATGATTCTCTATGGAACTTATGCCCAGGCTGTGTTGCTATATCAGCAAGGAAACTGAACTTTTGTTGAAGTTGAGGAACCTAGAGCTTGTGATTATAATTCCTTTAGCACAGAAATACTTACTGTGAGACAAAATTGTGGTATTAGAGCACTCTATCTGCTACATTTAGTTGGTAGCAACTGGGTTTACTTCATTCAAGTAAGTTTTGTCCAGTGGAGAATGTATGAGATACTAGGATCATGTGTGGTCTACAGTAAAGCTATTATAATCCAAGTTGTGTTCTCAAAGGTGCTTATATATTCTAGTGGCATTATGAATGTCTCTCTTGGCTTTATCCAAGGTAAAAAAACCCCAACACTTGATTAACTGAGAAGATATCTTCTTGCAGTGTCTAACATACAGGTATTGAGTGGTTCCCTGTATTTGGGGCGTTAGAGTTTCTTCATCAGTTAGGATGGGTAATAGAAGTGATCACAATGAAAACCAAGCACGTGTGTGTAGGTGCACTTTGTTTTTGTAGTTAGCCATTTAAACCCTACCTCAAGCACAAACTGCTGTGCCATGGAGGGAAACAGCTAGAAAGTCTTACAGAAGCTACTGAGTCTGCTTTTAAAATACAGGCTAAGTGCTGGCAAGCCTTAATAAACTAACAAGAAAAGAAGGACCAAGTGGAGAAGTGCAATGGCAATAAATCACACTAGTTTGTGAAAATCCAGGAACAAAGAGCAATAGTAACTGTTGCCTTGGCAGGCTGCTGTGCCACAGACTCACTTTGCATGCCTCCAGGTTTAGTACCTCACTTGAAGTTTTATTCACTGGATAATACACTCGCAGTACCGTCTGTTGTTCCTAGTGACAGGGCAAGTGGCACTCATATACTTCATATGGCTGCTTAAATAGAAACAGCATTTTTCAATTGGTCTGGCAACTTCAATCCTGAGACCAGAACAGAGCTCAGAAGAGAAAGCCTCTTCCCTGATCCCACATCCTTGTATAACTCATACAGCTGAAGGGAGGGAATTGGGATTCTTTTTGTTTGTTTGCTTCTCTTTTCTTTTGTTCCTGGTACAATATACACAGTTTGTAAGCTGTATATGTGCTAGAAGAGAACTTCTGGAGAAGTGCATGTGCTGTGTTGCTTGCTGGACAAGCTGACAGTGGATAACTCCTGCTGGCAGTTGAAAAACAGTGATGATCTCAGTGTAGCAGAGCACCGGGGGCAGAAAGTCTCTCAGCCAACACCTGAAGGTTAGAGGATCGCAGATCTGTGCTGTTTTGCTTTATACAAAAAGAACCTCACCTGTTTGAAATTCATTTTTTTCACTTGGCAGGTGTTGCTAACATCTGATAATCAGTTTTTTATGATTGTTTCCCCAGCTCTACTGACATTCCTGCTAATCTTCTCAAAACCTTCCTGTAAAACCCCAGCTGGACAAGTGCAAAGAGCATTGTTGAAACCATGAGTAGGAGGCAGTTACAGCAGTGGTGCTCTGCTGTAGGCAAGGGCAGTGTGACAGTTTACTCAGAATCTGACCATGTTAATATATGTAAACACATTGTGTGTATGTAAATATATCTATATATCTATATATATATCTCTCAAGTTGTGCTGGGGGAGCTATAGGCTGAATATTAGGAGGAAGTTCTTCCCAGAGAGAGTAATTGGCATTGGAATGGGCTGCCCAGGGAGGTGGTGGAGAACACCTGAAGGTGTTGAAGCAAAGCCTGGATGAGGCACTTAGTGCCATGGTCTAGTTGATTGGCTAGGGCTGGGTGCTAGGTTGGACTGGATGATCTTGGAGGTCTCTTCCAACCTGGCTGATTCTATGATTATAGCAACTTTACAGTACCTGAAGGAGGCCTGCAGAACCCAGTGGAGAGAACCTGTTTACAAAGGGCTGCAGTGACAGAATGAGGACAATGGCTTCAAACTAGAGCAGAACAGACTTAGATTGAAACAAGTTCTTTACCATGAGGGTGGTGGGACACTGGAATAGGTTGTCCAGAGAAGTGGTCAGGGCCCCATCCCTGGAGGCATTCACACTGAGGCTAGATAGGGCTCTGGCCAGCCTGATCTAGTCGAGGGTCCCCCTGCCTACTGCAGGAGGTTGGACCAGGTGACCTTTGTATGTCTCTTTCAAACCAGACCAATCTATGATTCTGTGATTTTGATAAGGTTTAAATAATCTAATGTAAATGGGAATGTTATCACAACTGAAGTATGATCATCCCTCTACTATAAAAAGTAATGCCAGTGGAATATCAGCCAGGGAAATATCCTGTGAGTCAGCAATAGGTGAACACAAACTCACACATAAAAGCATGCAAAATGGCCAATAGCTCTTCTTTGGAGGAAAAGAAACTGATTGTGAGAAAGAGGAAATGATGAAGTTCAGCAGCAGCCACTTAACCCTGCTGTCAGCTTGTCTGACATATGCATTTTTTTTCCCCTTACAATTGAGAGTCACAGAATGAGTAAGTGCTATAAAGGCTTTACCTAAACCCCTGCATTTTTGCAGCTAGAGACCCAGGTAATTGCATACTCATGGCTCAGCTGTCTTAAGTTCCTCTGAAGCACAGCAAATTAAGAATCTCAGATCTCAGAAAGTTTGTACTTTGACAGGTTAAATTTAGAAAATAAGCTCAGGCATAAAAGTCAAAACTTCCCTTGTTGTAGTATTGTTCTATGCTGTGCAGTGTTCTTTTTGTTCATGTGATACATACTCAGCAGTACAGTGACTTAATAAATGTCAGCACATTAATCATGTTCCTGAGCATTATCATTTATTCACGTGAGGTTAATGACTGTATAAAGTGAAGTTCTCAGAATGTGAACAACTATTAAAATTCATAGAGCTGCAGGTGGACTGAGAAAGTATCCAATTCAATTCCACTTCTCTGTATTTAGAAACACTAAGAATACATTAGCTTCCTCATCTCTGCTTCTGTTCAGCAAAACCCTCTGGCTTTGCAGTTCTTCTCGTGAGTAGCACTGTGGAGGTTCTGTGTGAAAGCAGGCTGAGAGGAACGTGCCTTTCTGGAGAATACCCTAATCCTAACGCTCTGCCATTGGGTGGCTTTTCATGTCTCTCAAACAGGCATTGAATCCTTGTCTGGGAGTGCCAACACTATTGTCTCAGATCAAGAATGAGTGATTTTTCAGCTCTTACAGAACGTGTTTGTAATGGGTTAGGTTGGAAGGGACCTCAAAGATCATCTGGTTCCAACCCCCTGCCATAGGCAGAGACACCTCCCACTACCACAGGTTGTTCAAGGCCACATCCAACTTGGACTTCAACACCTCCAGGGAGGGAGCAGCCACAACCTCCCTGGGCAACCTGTGCCACTGCCTCACCACCCTCAATGGAAAGAACCCTTTCTTAACATCTAGCTTGAATCTCCCCTCTTTGAATTTAAACCAATTACCCCTCATCCTGCTGTTACAAGACCTTGTAAATAGTCCCTTCCCAGCCTTCCTGTAGGTCCCCTTCAGATACTGGAAGGCCACTCTAAGGTCTTCTCAAAGTCTCCTCCTCTCCAGACTGAAGAGCCCCAGCTCTTGTAGCCTGTCCTTATAGCAGAGGTGCTTCAGCCCTCTGACCATCTTTGTGGCCCTCCTCTGGAGGAGGTAGTGGGAAATGGTTGAGCTCTGTGTTGCTTTGCAGTCATGCAGTGGAGTGCCTGCTACTAGAGTCTATGGCGTGAAAGAAAACGATGCTTTTACAGCACAGTAAGCAGTTCTGACATCAAACTGATCAATGATATCAAACTGATCAATGATATCAAACTGATCAATGATATCAAACTGATCAATGACATCAAACTGATCAATGACTTGTCCCACACAAAATGCTCACCTTTCAGCTTCCAGATGCAAAGTGTTCTAAAAAAGTGACAGTGCATATCATGTCACATTGCACTCATTCTGTTATAGTCACCTTTTAGGACCAAGGGAAAGCAGTGTATATGGTAACTGGAATTTAGCATTTTTCAGGGTCCAGTGAGCTGACAATACAAGAGTAAAAATGACAAAGACTCAGGCAATACCACCCTGGAAGCCTGCTGTTTATTGACACTCCATATAGTCTGTAACCTATGTTTTAAAAAGGTCTTCTCAGCAGTTTAAGGCTATTTTTTATCATCTCCAGCACTTAATCTCTGCTTATAGTCTTAATCCTCTGTTTCTAATATAAAAATTAAAACCATAGAGATGATGGTTCTCATTTCTGCATGAGAGTGATCAGAGCCTGGAATGGGTTACCCAGGGAGGTGGCTGAGGCAGAGGTCTGTCGGGGTTTGGGCAGCGCTGAGTGATTTGAAAGAAGAGAGCAAGAGAGGTAACATTAGGACACAGAGATAAGGATGGCAGCTTCAGGGAAATTAACCTTGAAAAAGTTGACAGAGAAGCTGCAAAGTTAGCTGTGTGAGGAGACTAAGGGGGGGCCAGTCAGTCAGATTTGTTCCCAGGGTGTGTGGACAGCCCATACCCTGTTGTGCAACCTATCAGAATGATAGATGTTGTATTAGCTCTCTATATGAGCATTGCTTTTAGCTGCAATAAAGGTTTGACTTATGCATCACATTGGTGTCTCAGAGTCCTTCCGGTCCCTGCACGATCTAGGAAACCCTGGCAGAGGTCAAAAATGACAAGTTGAAGAAACTACACTTCACATATCTCTTTTTATTGGCTTTTAATTTTAGATGGCCTAGCAAATGCTTGTTTATTGTTTGCCTTATGTATACCCCACATAGTCAATCTGTCACAACTAAGATGAAAATGGATTCCAGATTGGAACCTACCTCAGCAAGTGCTTAGGGTAAATCTTTGCTTTGGAGCCAGATGGGATGCCAGAAGGCTATTTGCAAGAATTAGGTGGTTGGTTGTTTTGTTGGTTTTTTTTTTTATTTAATGCAACATACAATGTGGGTGAAAAAAAAAAGAAAGCAAAAATACACTCTCTAGCTTGAAAACATGGTTGCTGCAGGGAAATGTCCACTGCCTGTGTTTTTCTTTCTCATAAGCCTTCTGTAGGGAGGGCTAATTAACTAATCAGAGGTGATATTTTCCCAAATTAATATGGTTTATTAATTTTGATATTCAGAACTCCTGCCACCTTTGAGCACTAATTTTAATAATAATGGGTTGATAATTTATTATTATTTAATAATAATAGGCATTGGAATGGGCTGCCCAGGGAGGTGGTGGAGTTGCCATCCCTGGAGGTGTTCAAGAAAAGACTGGATGATGCACTTAGTGCTATGGTCTAGTTGACTGGATAGGGCTGGGTGCTAGGTTGGACTGGATGATCTTGGAGGTCTCTTCCAACCTGGTTGATTCTATTCCATTCTAATTTATACCTTGTTTTCCTGAAGGAAATTTAAGTGGAGCTTTAAACTAAGGGGCTAGATTTTACCTCTGGAGTCACTTCATTAATTGGCAGTCACTTTTCAAATGGTTTTTGCTCATTGTAGCCAAGTAACCAAATCAGTTTAAAGGCAAGGTGTGACCTTTTGCAGATGAGGTTTCTTTTGCTTTGGGTAGATTACCTTTGCTGATGGTGTTAAGCTCTGCTCTAACTGTGAGCTTTTTGATTGACTGTTCAGTGTACCAAGGATGTAGATGAGATACTTAATGAACTAAAGGGAAACTCAGCAGCAAATGTAGTGACATGCACATTTTTCATCTGTAGTATGATGAGTTAAAATTATTCATAGATAAATATTAAATACTAAACATCCCTGGAGATTTTGTTCAATGCCTCTGGCAGAAAAAGAAACATTTTGGAATGCTTCATTTCAATGAACTGTCAATAAGGGAGAGGCAAACCTCTGGCTTGCAAATGAGTTTTTGATCTACAGAAAGCTTGTCAGTTGAGTTACTTTACAGAAATTCAGTGTTTTATTGGTAACATGCTGACTTGACTCAATGATCTCTAGGTCCCTTCCAAACTCTAAGGTTCTGTGACTCTGTGATTCTGTGATGCTTGTTTCACAAGATGCCTCATTTCTCCTTATGTGATGAATTGGAAACAACATTCTTTCCTGCTACAAAATGTAAATGTTGATTCATTAGACAAAACAATGCTCCAGGAACTTGCCAAACAGAGAAAGAGACAGTCTATATGTGCAGTCTATATGTTAAGAGTTTAATTAGATACCTGTAGAGATGGTAATCAAACATTACCCAACACTGAGACTATCTGGAGAAAAATGTGTGGCTGAGATGACCATACAGACCCTATAAAAATGGAATAGAAACTGAAAGGGCTAACAGTTGGGAAAGGCACCCCTGAAGAAGAAAGTGATTTATCAGATGCTGAAGGACAGATGATAAATTCCATATTACTTAAAGCTGTTACTTATGCCAAAGACATATGGACTGCTGAGCTATGTTATAGCTATAACATAGTATCCTGGTTTATGCATTATGAATGTAGCCACTAGGACAAAAGCCTTGCAGCATTCTATACAGACAGCTGTCACTGTACACCTTCCAGCATTCTATACAGACAGTTGTCACTGTACAAAGGCAGTCTTTAGCAATTAGGAAGAACAGAAGGTTGTTCACTATCTATATTCATACTGTAACTTAAGCCTTCTGCATTGGGAAACAGCATCCTGCCCTGTGCAAAAGGGAAGTGTGCTTCCAGAAGACAGCAACAGCCATGCTTCCTGACCAGGACCTGGCATGGTGCTGCAGGAAGAAGGATCCAGTGAACAGCTGAGGTTGTTTTAATATAAGTAGCATCCTGTCAGTTGAAGTATGAGTAGTCTAAGAAACTTTTCTGGGAAACAGAGGAGAAGTCACTGCTTTGCACTACATGTTACAAAAACCCCAGTATAAGCTATCATATTTTGTAATTGAGGCTACGCTAACAAAGAAATTAATGAACTGTGACTTAAAGCCTAAAGGGAACATAAGGCATGCCAGTTATGTTCAGAATAACATCCTTGACCTACAGGCCACATGTAATTTTCAGTGCTTTTCACAGCACTGACTTGATCACTTTATTCCTTCCTTGTCCTTAGCACGGTACTTTGTGTCTGCTTGACCCCCACCTGCAGCCCAACCTGTAGTTACAGGGTTTTACTGAGAACACTGTAACGCTTCAATGACAAATGTGTGACTTTGAAGACTTCAAAGTAAAAGGGAAGAGCTGCATGGCCTAAAGTGTTCATTAGTTTGAGACAAATTTGTTCATTTTCCCTTTAAGAAAATGATCTTAAGGCATCATCTGTGGGCAGGTAACACTCAAAGGGCATTTGTTCCAACAGTATTTCTAGGATGATGCAGGGCTGAGAGTTTATGATGCAAGTGCATTACATTGTTTAGTTTTGAAGCAATAGATTGAAGGTCCTTTGAGTGCCTGTCTAGATTTTCTATGGTTTTATGATAGTTCTGATGAAAGTAGGGAGTGCAAGACTTGTTTCTTTTCGTAGTGTGTGTTTGACTGTCTCTCTGGTCTTTCAGAAACTTTTCTCCTTTCATAGGAGTTAAAAGGGGGAAATTTCCCACCCCAATACATTAAAATGGACTATTAGTGCCATGGGCTAGTCGATTGGTGGAGTCACCATTCCTGGAGGTGTTGAAGAAAAGCCTGGATGAGGCACTTAGTGCCATGGTCTAGTTGATTGGCTAGGGCTGGGTGCTAGGTTGGACTGGATGATCTTGGAGGTCTCTTTCAACCTGGTTGATTCTCTGATTCCATGTTCTGGAGGAAGCAGCACAGTGACAGAAACCCATCTCTTCTGACAGAGCCAATGCAGAAACCAAGACACAAAATTCAGACCTAGCCACTGGACTCTGGTCCACTAAGAATGGTCAGACAGAACAGCTGTGCCGTCTTACGGCTAAAATAGCTGTCTCTTAGCTTCTCCTTAAATCAGGAGTTAATTAGATTCATTTTCAGCCCTTCTGTAAGAAGCTGATTCCTGTATACATTTTCTTCGTGCTTGTATGTGAGCCCAGACTGCAAACTGCAGAGGCAGAGTGAAGGTTAATGGAGCTCTCAGGATCCTGTAACTCATATCAGTTAGAAATAACTCACTGAAACAAAGGAGGCATAACAAAATCCAATCTAAAAAAATGCTTTATGCAGAGTTCATTACAGACTGAATAACACTTCCAGACAGCTGCAATGTGATTTCATCAAACTGAGACAAAACAAATGCCAAGGAAGTGTCAAAGTGAGCAAAGCAAGGGGCCCTCCTGCATCCCTTCAGAAATACTTTTTCTATGTTATTCCTTTAGTAAACAGGGATGGAATAAGGATGGAACCTCAAACCCCAAACTGAAGTCTGGACTGCTCCCTGCTCCAGTTGATAGAGGAGCATGCATTCCCGAAATCTCTCATAATCTGAAGTCAAGCACTCCAACAACATTCCCCTGTTTTGGGAGGCGTTGGAAGCATTCTGAGCTCAGCATTACGTTGTGAAATCAACTCTGTGACTGCAGAAGAAAATAAGGAAGAATGAGTCCTGTTCTTTAATTCTGTCCATAAAGAGCTTCACAGAATTTCAGAGCAGGGAGGAGTACTGGAGTGAATGTAGTCTTTCCTCTCACCAAGATAGTATGCCGCCACGAAGGAGACAGTGTGACAAGAATCATAGAATGGTTCAGATTGGAAGGGACCTCATCCAGTTCCAACACTTTGCCACAGGCAGGGACACCTCCCACTAGAACAGGTCACTCAAGGCCTCATCCAACCTGGCCTTGAACATCACCAGAGAGGAAGCATCCACAACCTTCCTGGGCAACCTCTGCCAGTGTCTCGCCACCCTCACTGTAAAGAACCCTTTCCTAACAGCTAGTTTGAATCCCCTCTCTTCCTGTTTAAACCCATTACCCCTCAACCTGTCATTACAAGACCTTGTGAACAGTCCCTGAATAGTAAATGCTTTCTTATGTTAACATCTTTGGGAGGAAGGAGGGAAACAATTCTTTGTGCTGTTCATGGAATACTAAAACAATCTAATGCTCATTAAGTATACTGCTCATTCTTAATTTTGGCTCATGATTGGATAGGGCTTGGTGCTAGGTTGGACTGGATGACCTTGGGGGTCTCTTCCAACCTAGTTGATTCTGTGATTCTATGAATTGTATCCCCAGAGCATAGTTCAGAGGTCGATGACCTCTATAGTTTCCAAAGGCTTAATCTTACAAGGAGAAGGAGAACAGTCTTTGATCATCTGGAAATGAGCTAGAAAAGCTGGAAGGGCTTGGGACAAAATTGTCATTGAGGACAAGGCATCAGTTTGTGTCACTTGGTAAATAATTCTACTGCACTTTGATCTTTTCAGGTTCAGTCAGTAAAGAGAAGAATAATTTGAGAGTGAGGGTTTCCTGACATGCTGTGGAAAGTTGTGGAGGTGGAAGTGCTCCTAGCACTGCTGCTGTTATCAGCCATCTCCCAAGTTCTATAGGAGTTCCTCAGCAGGATTTCACAGAACTACTACACAGTGTTTAGGTTATCTGAGCTCAGGATCGTTCCTCAACCAAATGTTAATTCACAGAAAGACATTAGGTAGTTAAATCTTGAACAAGTCTGACATTTTTTTAATGCCATTTCATTGTCTTTCAGATTGTTCCTTAGTTCCTCTTTGGGAATAAAAAAGTACTTTAATTTAAACAGAGACTTGTAGTATAACATCTTGCTAGTATTGGAATGTGTCAGTGCAGCCTAGTGAAAAGGAGAGTTCTAAGCTCCTGTTGCTTCCCATACAACAACAGTCTCTGTTGCCATGAATGTAAAACTACAATTAAATTCCTAAAAGCCTGCTGTGACAGTCACAGAACTGAATGTAACTTCTGTTGCTGGTAACTCAGTCTGCCTCTGATGAAATCTAGCCCCTAAGCTGCAGATTTGGTTTAAAAAGGTGATACAAGTACACCTTCTGCATCGCTCTCAGCAGTGTGTCTGTATGGTGAACATATGGCGGGTGTGAGGCCTCACATAAGGTCCTTTGTTTCTGGATTATGTATGAGAAAGCTGAAACACTGGCTCAATGGTGAATCCTGTGTTAATGATGTGAAGCAGTTGTTATGTAGACCTAAATCCCTGCACTCTTATTCAGCTAGACAAGGTAAGGATTAAGGATTTGCTCCATATTGTCTGTTCATCAAAGCTCATTACTGGTTACTGTGTTCAGAAACGAAAGATAGAATAGAGTAGAATAGAATAGAATCAACCAGGTTGGAAGAGACCTCCAAAATCATCCAGTCCAACCTAGCACCCAGCCCTAGCCAGTCAACTAGACCATGGCACTAAGTGCCTCATCCAGGCTTTTCTTGAACACCTCCAGGGACGGTGACTCCACCACCTCCCTGGGCAGCCCATTCCAATGCCAATCACTCTCTCTGGGAAGAACTTCCTCCTAATATCCAGCCTATACTTCCCCTGGTTCAACATGAGGCTGTGTCCCCTTGTTCTATTGCTGGTTGTCTGGGAGAAGAGACCAACCCCCACCTGGCTACAGCCTCCCTTCAGGTAGTTGTAGACAGCAATGAGGTCCCCCCTGAGCCTCCTCTTCTCCAGGCTAAACACCCCCAGCTCCCTCAGCCTCTTCTCATAGGGTTTGTGTTCCAGGCCCTTCACCAGCCTTGTTGCCCTCCATTCTGTTCTTCACACTCTGCTACAGCACTCTGCAAACTGAGCTGAATTCAAAACTACTAGAGCTGGGATTTCTAGGTTTCCAGTCCTGGTGTAAACACATAATGATCCACTGTCAGCAAGGTAATTAAAAGCAAAATGATGAGCAAAAGCCATACTCAATAGAAATGCTGTTTAGCTCCACAGGCCTTTCTCTGTAGGAAATGCAACTCTGTCTTTTTGATAATATGGGAGTGAATCCAAAGTGACTGTCTTCAGGATACTATCTTAGGATCATAGAATCATAGAATGGTTTAGGTTGGAAGGGACCTCAAGGATCATCCAGCTCCAACCCCCTGCCATAGGCAGGGACACCTCCCACTAGAGCAGGTTGCTCAAGGCCTCATCCAGCCTGGCCTTAAATGCCTCCAGGGAGGAAGCATCCACAACCTCCCTGGGCAACCTGTGCCAGTGTCTTACCACCCTCACTGTAAAGAACTTCCTCCTAACATCCAGTCTAAATCTCCCCTCTTCCAGCTTGAACCCATTCCCCCTCATCCTGACATTACCAGACCTTGTCAGTAGTCCCTCCCCAGCCTTCCTGTAGGCTCCCTTCAGACACTGGAAAGCCACTCTAAGGTCTCCTGGAAGCCTTCTCTTCTCCAGGCTGCAGAGCCCCAACTCTCTCAGCCTGTCCTCATAGCAGCGGTGCTCCAGCCCTCTGATCATCTTCGTGGCTCTCCTCTGGACCCGCTCCAGCAGTTCCATGTCCTTCTTGTGTTGGGGGCTCCAGAACTGCACACAGGACTCCAAGTGGGGTCTGTCGAGAGCAGAGTAAAGTGGGAGAATCACCTCCCTTGCCCTGCTGGCCACACTGCTCTTGATGCAGCCCAGCACACGGTTGGCTGTCTGCCTACAACAGTTTAAGGGATGTCAGGACTTTGTTCTCTGGACATTGTTTTGTTCATCATTGGTTCATCAGATAAATACAATTAAAACACTCAGGGTATCTATTCTTTCCAAAATACTGTTTAATACCTATTGAGGAAAAAATCCTGTGTATGCTTGATCAACTCACAGCCTGTAATAATGGATGTGTTTGTTGCAGTATGTTGACTTATTTGAATAGTAAGGTCTTACCAGAATAAAGTTTTTATGCAGCAGATTTATTTGGCTGATGATGAGCAGGAAGTAATTAGCAGCATGACTTTACTTGTTACAATTCTTTCAATCAGAGAAGAAAAAGGCAATTGAGAATTCTACTGCCCCAAAATCAGTTAAGACTTCTCTTTTAGCAGCAGGAGTTCAGCTCCTGACTCAGCCTGATATCTCTGAAATCCTTCAGAGATAGAAAAGGGTCTAAAAATGTCTTGTTATTTCATCTTGGGACTCCTTTAGTGAGGAGGAGTAAAAAGGAGGCAAGGATATTAAATAACGGTGACCAGTGTCTGTTTCATCTTCCTAGCTTTTTAGTGCTGTATGGGTGTCAGCCCTAAGCTTCAAAAGTTTCTTTTCCCCTTTCATGAATCTTTGGAAAAGGCAGAGCAAAAATAGATGAGAAATCCAAACTTGAAGAAACTTCCAAAATGGCTTTTTTTTTTTTTTTTCCTTGGCTGGTGTTTTTCTCTTGCAGTGAAGAAATAATAGTACTGAAAGAAGGAAACAAAATCATTCTTTTCCCCAAGGACTTGGAAAGCAGTGAGACTGTGTTTCTCTGAGAAAATATCTTTATATCTCTGCAGCATAAATGAACCAAACCTGCAAACAGATCTGTAAGACCGACCTGTTAGGATCAGATGCATCTTTGGTGTTCTTTGGTCATGAGTCAATTCTTAGTCTTTGTTTCCCTGCTGTGGGGCAGATATTGTTTACAGGTCCTCAAGCGCTGGCCTAGGTATGTTAATGCTTTTTACATTTTATCTCAGACTCACTTAACTCCAAACATTCCTTTTCTAGATAAAGAATAAGGAAATTTATTGTCTTGAGATCAGGCTATACAAATCCCTTATGAACTCCAGAGCAGTCATAGAATCAACCAGGTTGGAAGAGACCTCCAAGATCATCCAGTCCAACCTAGCACCCAGCCCTAGCCAGTCACCTAGACCTAAGTGCCTCATCCAGGCTTTTCTTCAACACCTTCAGAGACAATGACTCCACCACCTCCCTGGGCAGCCCATTCCAATGCCAATCACACTCTCTGTGAAGAACTTCCTCCTAACATCCAGCCGAGACCTCCCCCAGCACAACTTGAGGCTTTGTCCCCTTGTTCTGTTGCTGGTTGCCTGGGATAAGAGACCAACCCCCCCCTGACTACAACCTCCCTTCAGGTAGTTGTAGACAGCAATGAGGTCACCCCTGAGCCTCCTCTTCTCCAGGCTGCACACCCCCAGCTCCCTCAGCCTCTCCTCACAGGGATGTGTTCCAGGCCCCTCACCAGCTTGGTCGCCCTTCTCTGGACACGTTCCAGTAGCTCAACATCTCTTTTAAATCAAGGAGCCCAGAACTGGACACAGCACACAAGGTGTGGCCTGACCAGTGCTGAGTACAGGGGAAGAATAACTTCCCTTATCCTACTGGCCACATTGTTCCTGATCCAGGCCATCTTCTTTACTGCATTCTTTCTCACATGAAAGTTATCTCTTGTTTCTTCTGCCCACTCTCTGACTTCCTTAAAAGAAAAAAAATCTGGACAGAACAGTTCCCAGGAACAGAATGAACTGTTACTAGAATAGTAGAATTTAAAGTAGATCCATTAATGGTTACATATTCAAAATAGCCCTATAGAATTATACTTGTTTCCTAGATAGCCAAGAAAACACAAACATTACCTTGAGCAGTTTTAGTAACCTTTCCTGTAGTCCTAAAAGGCTATTAGGTTTCATGAAGGTCTGGAAAGCACCAACTGGACTTATGGTACCTGTTGCCTGTCAGAAAGACAACTGCTGGGCTGTGTTTGCAGGCTGCACTGTGTGGGCTAGTCTGACCAGAGAGCAACAGACACCATGTCCTCAAGTGTCTTTGAGGTACTGACTGGAAGTTTTGGTACAAATCTCTCTGAAAGCCTCTGTGCTTCTGGTTTATATGGACAATTTTGACTATAAACTCTAATACAAAGAAATGCTCTTGAAAATTAGCAGAGTGAAAATAAAAGTATGGATATTGGCTGTTTGAAAAATATTAGTGGAATACCCTGGCAATATTTGCTTAAGTCTAAGTACAATGTGAGAGAACACTAAGAGTTAGAAATCCTGTTGCCTCTCTTTGTAACAGCACAGCAAATGTGATCTCACCTTAGAATAAATAGTGTTGATATTTTCCTTTATGGCAACTAATCAGACTACTTCTATTCCTCTGCATCCATCTATTTATCTATATACTATCTACATCTATCTATCTATCTATCTATCTATTTATCTATAGTCTATCTATATATATATATTGAAGATGATCAGAGGGCTGGAGCACCTCTGCTATGAGGACAGGCTGAGAGAGTTGGGGCTCTGCAGCCTGGAGAAGAGAAGGCTTCGAGGAGACCTTAGAGTGGCTTTCCAGTATCTGAAGGGAGCCTACAGGAAGGCTGGGGAGGGACTATTGACAAGGTCTGGTAATGTCAGGACGAGGGGGAATGGGTTTAAACTTGAAGAGGGAAGATTTAGACTGGATGTTAGGAGAAAGTTCTTTACAGTGAGGGTGGCGAGACACTGGCACAGGTTGCCCAGGGAGATTGTGAATGCTTCCTCCCTGGAGGCATTTAAGGCCAGGCTGGATGAGGCCTTGAGCAACCTGCTCTAGTGGGAGGTGTCCCTGCCTATGGCAGGGGGTTGGAGCTGGATGATCCTTGAGGTCCCTTCCAACCTAAACCATTCTATGATTCTATGATACACCCATCTTGCAAAGACCTGCAGTAGGGAACATAACCAAATAAGAAAGAGAACTTAGTATAAGATCCAAGCATGATTTTCCTCCTTTTTTTCCCCATCCAAATGAATTTCTGCATATCTGCTCATTATTTAATATGTTCTTCACATAAATAAAGGACTTCCAGAAATCTAGTAAATTATGTTGCAAGAAACTGTTGTTGATTGGACAGGGCTGGGTGCTAGGTTGGACTGGATGATCTTGGAGGTCTCTTCCAACCTGGTTGAGTCTATGATTCTGTGATAAACTATAAAACAAGTAGGAAAGAGCTTTTTCCTTTGGGGCAAGCTACTTGAGACTGATGGCTAGCCAAAGAGTGATAAGCCCTGGGAACAGCTGTAAATCTTCTTGTGTAGGATTCTGTTTCAAGTATAGAATTACAGAGNGCTGGCCACACTGCTCTTGCTGCAGCCCAGCACAGGGTTGCTGTCTGGGCTGCATGTGCACACTGCAGGCTCATGTTGAGCTTTTCACCACCCCAGACCCCCAGGTCCTTTTCCTGTGGGCTGCTCTCAGCCATTCCCCACTCAGCCTGGATCTTAGCTTGGGATTGCACTGACCCAGGTGCAGGACCTTACACTTGGCCATGTTGAATTTCATGAGGTGAAGTAGCTTATTCCCTGTTTTGCTTCCTGACAGGTTTCTCAGGTGTATGTGGAAGGAAAATCAATTGCCTCTTTGTCCTTTACTCTTTCCTGCCATTGAATGGTACTTAATATTCTTCCATCTTTGGTGATTGATGTGTTTCCTTCTCCCTTTTTATCATTGGGTGTGTACAATGATTGAGAGATCCCTTGCCTGCCTTCTCTAACTTCTCGTAACTGTATGGCACTGCTTTTTAGAGAGAGGACAAGAGGAGCATATCTTTCTCCTCCCCAGTGATCTGTCAAACAGATACTTCCTTGTAAGCATTACTTGACTCTGGGTGCTTTTGCAATGAACAGCAGTATGGACTCTATCTGAGTCTGAAGAAGAACACAGGAAAAAAAATGGCAGCAGTGGAATGTTTCAGCTGTATCCCACTCTGCCTGGAAGTGCTAGAGCTAGTTAATAATAGAGTCCTGTGCTAGTTTGAGCCTAGCTAGCATGTTTTGGTGAGAAGAACTAGATGATAGGCTGTAAAATGAAAACAATGGTGAGGTCTACTTCCCTCACAGTCTTGCTGAGATGTATACAAAAGAAAGGCAAAACAAAGATTAGGTCACTTGCTTCTTCTCTTTGCTGGGGAGCTTTGCCTGCTGGGGAGAAGCTGAGGCTGCTGGCTGGACTCCATCTTGCTTTCTAACCTCACCCTCCTTTGCTTGGCTGCTTCACCTTGCTTTTTAACCCTCTTGGCCGAACCTCCATTATTCCTTGGAACTGGGGTAAGGTTGAGAGGGGTAGGGGGAAGGTGAGGGGTGGTTGAGAGCCCCTCCTGGGGACTCAGGTTTCTGGGAGGGGAATTGTGTTTGTATTACCTTTTTTTTCCCTTGTATATTTCTGT
>WAAF01003502.1:33558-49865 GCA_013400475.1 Tricholaema leucomelas | reverse complement strand
GGCTCATGTTGAGCTTCTCGTCGACCCAGACCCCCAGGTCCTTTTCCTGTGGGCTGCTCTCAGCCATTCCCCACCCAGCCTGTATCTGTGCCTGGGATTGCACCGACCCAGGTGCAGGACCTTACACTTGGCCTTGTTAAACGTCATGAGGTTGGCCTGGGCCCACCTCTCCAGTCTGTCCAGGTCCCTCTGGATGGCATCCCTGCCCTCCAGCAAGTAGAAATAGTAATAGAAAATAGAAATAGCAAATAGAAATAGTAACTTTACCTTCACAGTTACAAGGATTTGTTTGGGTAGAAGGCATTGCAGCAGACAGACCAACTGCTTCTGAGGGAGTGCAGGATGAAAACATGCATTTGTGTTATCTAGATCAGCTTTTAAGTTTGGTAAGTGATTTAAAAGTCTGAAAAAAGGCTCAGAAGGGGTCAGAACATTAAAATTAATTTCTCCTGAGGAAAAAGTTTTAAATAAATAAAGAGGAGTGCATATTTTGTGAATAATTACATAATATGTTTTTCCCCTTTTTTCCCTGTGTGAAAAGGCATAGATGCAGAAGCAGCTGGATAGGAGTTTACAAAATTCCACATCCATAGCCCTGGCATTTCCTGCTCACCCTACTTTCAGCTGTAGCTTAAGTTCCAGTGATGAATGTGCACTGACTTAGGACAAATATGCCCATTTGCCTCTTTTGCTTGTCTGAAAAGCTGAAGAGGGCATAGGCTAGCATGAATAAAAGCATATGCTGTATGTGATGCCACCACGAAGCTTTGCTGAAGGAAATCAGTAGGGGCTATAGGAGTACACACATTACAGTGACCTACTCAATGTTAACCCCTCGTATCACCAACATTTTGTGCTGTTCCCTTCTCTCAGCGTGCAAGCTTTGTGGTGTATTTAGTTAATGAATAGGAATCAGTCATATGGGCAGAAAAGGTGGTTACTAGGAAACTATTTCCAGAAGCTGGACAGCAACGATGAAGACTACAGATCCTTGAGCTGTAGTCAGCACACAGCTAGCTAGACAAATGTTGGTCCCTTCCTTTGTTTGACATATGGCTTATTTCTCTATCTTTAGTGCTATTCCCAATGAGATGGGGACAAGATAATCCATATAGGAGCCCTTGTTATTTTGCATCCTGGTTTCTTGGGTGTCTCTTTTAGATAGAATTATGAATCTCCAATTCCAAACAGAACCAAGCTAGACTTTAAAGACCTTTAATGACAGGAATAAAACAATGACAATAAACCCAGTAATATTCCTGAAGCAGTTTGAAGTGTTAGGATAAATTATGCTACTGATAGAAACTCAGTTGCCTTTAAGATTGGTGGTCACTAATGAAAAATCTGAAGCTGCAGTGCATGCTTACAGTGAAGCATCACTGATTCTTGGAAGTATTGCTGTGAACTAGAGGTTATGTCCAAGCTCAGTCTCCTGCTTTTCAGATAAATCTCTTGACACCATGCTGTCATGCTGTGCACAATGTTAACAAATAATAATCTTGGAATTGGCTTTCTTTGCTTGGGCTTCACCAGCACCCAAACATTCTAATATGAATCTTCCACTCATCCACAAAGGCAAATGCTCCCTTAACTGAACTACCTGGGTTTGATTCCTGTGCCTTGAAATGAGAGGGACACTTTCATTTCAGACAGTCAAAGGTATCAAGTAGGCATCACTAATGGATGGGTGTTCTTCAGGTAGTGAAATAATAATGTCTTCTATTCAGAATGGCTGAAGTTGCAGTTTTTACTGCAGTTGTAAATTGAAGTTCTATGCAGCTTTCCCTACAAATCAGACACCTCTACACTTCTGTTTCACTTGCTTTCCTCTTGGATAACATGCACTGACCCTTCTGGGTAATAGTCAATGTGTTCCAGTGCAAATATGATAAACAAGAGGATCAGCTTTCTGAACTGGTGGTAAAAATAGCTTAGTACTGAAGTAACAGGAATTGTGTCTTCTGAAAAATGAATTTCTTTATAATGTTAGGAAAATGTCCTAGCTGACTGAATGATTACAATATTTACTGTCTGGTTGGGGTTTTCTCAACAACTCAACAACAACATTATTAATGCCACAACAAAGTACATGAAGATTGATGTTCTGCACTTTGAGAGTTCTTAAGAGATCTCCCTGTGAATGCATTAATATAATTTCCTCTCAGAAAAAAAAGCAGTAAAAATACTGAAGGGACATAAAGTATGGAACTATTTTATTTTTAATTGGTTTTTGTTTGCTTGCTTGCTTGATTTTGTTAGGGTTTTGGGGGGTTTGGTTTTGTTTTGTTCTGCTTTGTTTAATAAAAGATCTCCTTTTGAAAAATGAGGTTGTAGCAGATGAGCAGTAAGTTGTTCTCTTCTGCAGGTGCACCAAATGCACACTTATTAGCTGACCACATGGGAAATAGTGCACGTTATCTTTATATTAAATGAGTACAATTTAAGCTCTTCTCTCCATTCAGAATTCTGGAAGCACATAAAAAGTCCTGAAAGTTTGTCTGTAGATCAAAGTATTTTGAAGAGTAATATGCACTGCAGTAGCAGAAACAGAAATATAGTAGCAGTATTAGCTTCCTGTGCCCTGGGGAACTAAGAAGTCTGCTGGTTAGGTTCTTAGGTGGAATAGTTAAAAGAAGTCCGACAATAATTCTGTGTTCAAACCCAGGGACACAGTCCTCAGATTCTCTAAGTTTTATTTTAGATGAGAAATGCACTGCCTTGTGGGGTGAAGCAGCAGGATGGATTGCTGGTCTGGTGAAAGATGGTCTTTGAGAGGACTTCTCCCAGACAGCTGGTGCAAAGCTCTGCACGAGGCTTTTACATTTCATCTGACTTGCAGTGAAGACCCAGTGAGAATACCTAAGTGAGGCCCTGAAGCATTTTTGTCATGCTACAGTATTGAAAAGGAAAATTTCAGTGCCCAAAATAGTCTGGAGCCTCTCAGAGGACTCCCTGTTCTTTCCTTAATAGGCCCCTTATGAACTTCATGGATTTCAGCTTGTGTTAAATCTGTATGCAACTAGAACTACCATTTTTAGAGCTAGAGCTGGGTGTCTTTTGAACAGCTGTTACACTCAACTTCCTCTTCCTGACAGTCACCTTCTCTGCTTCAGATTTTGTTTCTTTGCACATTTCATGACTTCTTCCTTCTTTACTGGCTTATAACTTGCCCACTGCAGGGAGAACCAGCGCTGTTAGCTCTTTGGGGTTTCTACTTATTGACTGAAGTTACTTGAGTGATAAAACTGGAATGAAACCTAGGAGAGGTTCCAGGATATATTGATAGTAACAGGCTGTTCTTCCATGACTGTGGAATCACATTGCTCAGAAATGGGAGTGCAGACACTAAGTGAGAGTTAAACACATTCAGCAGTTAATGATTTAGAGCATTCTTAAGTCGTGCAGGCTAAATAATTATAGGTGATTTCCATATTGACTCATTATTACTACTGCAGGAAACAAGGCAAATTAGTTTCCAAGTAGCTATTTGAGATTTCCATTTAATTTTGCAGTGCATATGAGTTGTATTTTCAGCAAAAATAGCGTCTGATGGTAACCCTTGTTTGTACACAGTGTCCCTGTTACAAAATCTCACAGCTGGGATATATTGCTAGGAAGCATTAAAGCGGTGCACTGTTGCTACAAACAAGTTCTTGTAGTCTAGGAAGACCAAAGATTGTAGTGACTAGTTCTATTATGTGTGAAAACTCTAGGAAATCTAGAAACATGGCCATTCCAAGGATCACAGAACCTGTCAGGGTTGGAAGGGACCACAAGGATCATCTAGTTCCAAACCCCCTGCCTTGGCCAGGGACACTGTACCCTACATCAGGCTGGCCACAGCCTCATCCAGCCTGGCCTTAAACACCTCCAGGCATGGGGCCTCAACTACCTCCCTGGGCAACCCATTTCAGGCTCTCACCACTCTCATGCTGAACAACTTCCTCCTCACCTCCAGTCTGAACCTACCCACCTCCAGCTTTGCTCCATTCTCCCTAGTCCTGCCACTCCCTGAGAGCCTAAAAAGTCCCTCTTCAGCTTTTTTGTAGGCTCCCTTCAGATCCTGGAAGGCCACAATAAGGTAACCTTGCAGCCTCCTCTTCTGAACAGCCCCAACTCTTTCAGTCTGTCCTCATAGGAGAGGTGCTGCAACTCTCTGATCATTCCCGTGGTCCTTCTCTGAACACGCTCCCCTTCTTGTAATAGAGGCTCCAGAACTGGATGCAGTACTCCAGGTGGGGTCTCATCAGAGCAGAGTAGAGGGGGAGAATCACCTCCCTCGCTCTGCTGGCCACACTTCCCCTGCTGCAGCCCAGGATCTGGTTGGCCCTCTGGGCTGCAAGTGCACACTGCTGGCTCCTGTTGAGTTTCTCATCCACCAGCAAAGCTTAGGCATTCAAAAGTAGATGCCTGTTTTTAGATGTGCTTTTAGTCTGTAATTTGCTTTGCACTGATGCAGTCAAACATCCTGTTATTTCAAGCAAGCAGCACAGGTAGCAGTTGCTTTCTGCAACTGTCCTTAATGATACTATAATTAGCTTCTGTCTGGGATTGTACTGGGCAGTCTTCTGAATTTTTTGGTGTGAAATTCTGGTAATTGAAACCCAACAGATGTAGCACATAGAGTCATTCTAGAAATTAAAAGCATAAAGTTCATTAACTGCATTGAAAAATGAAGATATTTTCCCCCCAGATCTATTTAAATGTCCAAAAAGAAACGTAAAAATGCCAGTTAGCCTGAAACCTGCTGAGCTTGACTTCCATGTGCAGCAGCATTACATCACTAGGAAGTGCTTGCTTACACTACTCTGGTTATCAAATGATGACCAGCAAAAGCAACCCTTATAACAGAAGTCTGCATCACATACTATTAGTGGTCATTAGAGGAAACTCCCTACCTGTAGAAAAGCAACACGGAGATGCCATCTAGCAGTTACTCGTAGAAATGACCTAACATTTAACAGTTCCTTCTCTCAAGAAACTGCACTTAAGTGTAGGAGAAAACAAGCATTTTATATTTCCCTTTAGCTGGCTTCCTTCTGGAAGCAGCCACCCTGCTGAAAATAAGACTTTAGTGAAATACAGGATCGGGAATAATTGTATTTTCTTTTATTTTTCTATGTAATTGAAGAGAAAGAACAGAATCAGATTAACAGCTCTAACATTTAAGAAGCCTCTTAATATTGGTATCCTGTAATTATCCCTAAGAGTGTTTAAAATCAATCAGTAGTGATTTGTCTTCCATTTGTTAAAGAAGAGTATTCAATATTTGATGTCATGTTTAGGGGCAAACAAAAAAAAAAAAAGAAAGAAATACAAAAGTGCAGGAGCAATAAATTACTATGGCTGCAATAAAATGTTAACTGCTCCAGAGATGTAAGAATAAACTCTGTGTATCTTTGCTGCCTATTTTACCGTAAGATGGCGATACTTAAACACTTCGCTATCAGCAAAGAGCCTAGCAAGTGTAGTATGAAAGTCCTGTCAGAATAAGAGTGCCTGTGCACAGCAGCCTTGAGTCACCAAGGGCTTGGTACTGAATCAAAGCTGTTTGTTTTTTTTTTTTCCCAGGCTTTATTTTAAAGTAGTTGATCAGTAAAATATGTTATTACTTGGATATTAATTATGTAGGACACTGTGTATACTTTGAAATGTCTGATGTGATTTATTTTCTCAAGCTGAATAGTTTGTGACTGTCAGGGGCATGTAAAAAGTTGCCTGTCTAGCTGTGAGCATATTGCATGATTCTTTGGGGAAATTTAATATCCCCTTCTTTCCTGCAGTTAATTTCATAGATATATATATTTGCTTCCCAACCTACAGGGAAGAGAATTGTTGTTCCATTTCAATTTAGCAGAAAGCAAGATAAATAACTGAGCAGTACTTCCATTTCTGAAGTGAGATTTCAGTCACAACTTGTATTTATTTGCTAAAAAAAAAAAAAACCCAAGCTCTGTAAGCATTTTAATATATTTTTTTCACATACATGTGAAATTTGTTTTCACAGCTGAAAAAAACCTTAAATTGTAATCTGCCATGTGGCATCTTTTTTTATGCTTAATGTGGTGCAGCATCTTAACCAAGGATGTGAGTAACCATTTGATCTCGTTTTTATTTCTGAAAACTCAACTTAGCTCTGATCAACATCAGACTTTGATTTAAGGGCTCTTATTTTTACATCATCTTAAGGAGTTCTGAGCTTTCTGGCTCCTGATCCCTTCACAAAAATGAAAAGAGCCTGCAATGAACATTTTAATATCCCTGAAAATGTCACACAGAGTGATGAATAAAAGCCCATTCTTATGCCCTCTGCTCAGCATGCCACAGCAAAAAGGGCTAGGAGCAAAGTTTCAGAAGTTAATTTATGCCATTTTATCCCAGTGGCTCATCCAGCTTCTCAGTGCTGGATGGTAACAGACACATTAAGATGGAGCATTTCTTCCCACTGTTATTTTGGGGCATATCTCTGACCCTGAAACTAAAAGAATAATTCTTCCAGCTGAAGTTCATTTGCTTTATTAGAGGTTTTATTCTTCTGTAGACAGAGTGATACTAATTTTGCTAACTGTAACAGCAGATAGGAAAATAAAGAATAATGACATGTGAAAACCTGTAATTATAATGTTGCCATGTTCTGCGATTCCTGCAGACGTGGGACTCCTGTGGGCTGCCTGATAAAGTCTCTTTACGGACATCACAATAGCTGATACTTTCAAATAGCCTCTATTCAATTATATCGATATAATTAATGATTCAGTTAACCTTCTTAATATTAAATCACCTCCTGCATTCTTGGCACTGTATTTTAGTAGTTAAAAACTGGCCAGAGTACTGCAGCTGTAAATGAGATTTCCACTGAATGGCTATTTGAGTTCTACCTTTATATTTTGGAATAGGAACACCCTTTCTATAGCATAGGAAATTTAATACTTGCTTTTGAAGGATCAATTTATGTGATTAATGCTTTTCTTTCAAAGGCAACAACCTTCCAGACGAGCTGAACATTGCTTCATATAGCTACCTGGTATCGGGAGAACGATGTTCACCACCATCCTCATAAATGGTGATGGCACAGTATGGACTATGACTGGTAAGGGACTGCAATGCCTTAAGAATTTTTTCCCCTCTTGTTACTTTTTTTGTAAGGCTGCTAGTTAGGAGATTGCACATCACCCCGCCACAAGGAGACGAGTTCCCTATCTGCGGTGCAGCACTACAGGCATCTGCAGGCCTAGGGGAGGGTTCGGTCTTTATTGCTTTTAAGTGGTTGGGTGCAATTCTGATTTGAAAAAATGACTTCGTCCAAACCCACACGCACAAGGCAGGCTGCATGGCTAAACCACCTTGTTTACTTTCCTCGTTATATCAGTAGCAGGTGTGATCTTTTGGTGACCTGAGCAGACGTGACAATAACGGCACTCTGCAGCAGGCTGGAAGCGCGGCTGTGGCACTGGAGTCGGTGGCTGCACATGACGCCATCGGTTCTGCTCCGGAAAAAATGATTCCCAGTGGCGATTGCCGCTTCCAGTGCCTAGCTGCTCCCTCCGAACCGGTGCAGTCAGCGAGCACTGGCACTGCCCCTCTGCCTTCAGCCGGGTAAAGCGCTGCTCGTTTCAGCTGGACAGCTCCGGCCTGGAGCGGCGGCGGTGCCTGTCCCCACGCTCCCCTTGCCCGCCTCTGCTCGGTGCCTCTATAGAACTCCTGCGTGAGGTCCCGGGAGGAGACGGAGGGTGCGGGGTACGGAGTGCGTGCTTTCGCGCGCCGGTGCCCTGGGCCCCGCTGCAGTCCGCCCGCGTCCGTAGCCTGTCTGGCCGCTTGCACCCGCGCCTCGCCGCCGCGCGCCGCGCACCGCGCCGTTGGTAAATCCCGGCACCAAGGCCAGCTGTCTCCGCCACGCACTCTCCCACCTGGTCGACCGGACAACCAAGGACAAGCACTCGCCTCTCCCCGGAGCCATCCAGCAGCCCGGCAGAACCACGTCGCCCGCCGACGCATCCGCCGTGTGAGACCCGGACCGCCTGTTCTGCTCCGCCGCTGCGGGGCCGCACGAAGTCGCTGTCCGCGGGGACGCCCGGGGCGCGGCGCCTGGCCAGTTCCTACCTTGGACGGATCGAGGCCGGCCAGCAAGGACAGCAGCAGGAGATTGAGTATGTTGGCGGACGCCCGCATCCTGATCCCGGGGCTGCCTCTCCGCGCCGCTTCTCTCGGTCATTCACTCCGCTCCCGCTGCAGCGACCGCGCCGGCAGCCGCGCTTTGTGCCCGCCCGCCGGAGCCCGAGTGGAGGCGGCAGCGGCAGCCGCCCGGGGGACGCTCATTCCGCGGGCGGCCTCGGCGCGGGGAGGGCGGGCAAGGACAGCGCCCGCCCGTACTGCCGGAGCGGCTCCGTTCTTCCGTCCCACCCCCGCCCCTCCCCTCCGCCCCCCGCCAGGCCCCCGCCAAAGTTTGGGCCCGGGAGCCGGCGGCACGAGCGCGGCTGGACGGGGGCGAGCAGTGGGCGGCGGATGTGACATCACCGCCGCCCCGGGGGAGCAGCGGCCCGGTAACGGGGACGGCCGCGATTGAGTCGCGCTGCTGAGGGGCGCCAGCAGCCGCAGGCGTAGGGCAGGTGCAACCCGGGACGCGCCGTGTCTGGCTTCATAGGGCGACTCTCGGTGCCAGCCCCCCTCCCACCCCCCAAATCCAGCGTTGTGCCTCCCCGGCGGAGGCTGGCGGAGGCTGTGTTCCCCTGCGGAGGGCAGCGCGTAGGCAGACAGGCACTACTCCTTGTGGCTGCGAGCGGGTAGGTGCGGCTCTCCTCCTCGGAGCACCTGGCACCGTGGCACCGGGAAAGCGGCGAAAGCGAGCTGTTGTGAGGAGCTGAGGGAACTACAGCGGGCATAGGGGTTGCGCTCTGTCACACACACACACACACCCCACACACACACCCGCCCCCGCCTAGCAAGTTCGGTCAGGGCTTGGCTGAGCTACCGCTCTGCTTTCCAGGTAGACCACGGGCCGGCAGGGGACCGTCGCGTCTCCTTGCTTAGGACGGCGAGCTGCGATGGGTAGCCCTGTATCGGGGAAGGTTGGTGGAGAAGTCATCTGAAATCCCTCCCAAGGATGTTCTGTAAGGTGCAATTGGGAGTTTCCTTCTCTCTGCTTCAGCCAGTACTGTTTCTAGTCAGACAGTGTTGGTTTGCCAGCCAAGGCTGTGTGTGGGCTCCAGTCTGTCTACACAGCAGGTAGGTCGTGGTGGCTTTTCCAGTCAAAGACGAGGAAGTGCAGGCAGGGATGTCATTTGGCTTCCTCAAGGTTGCACATTCAGCACAGCTGAATATGCCCCAAATGTAGATCACAGTAGCAACAGCACCATCCATGAGCAAATAATGTTCTATTTTTCCTTACAAGACTCAAATTCATAGTCTATGGTCAGGGTAACCTTATTTACTTATGGCCTTGATTAGATTTTGTGTGTAGATTGTCTGCCTTTTCAGCAGCTACTGCAGAAAGGCCAATGCTGTTGTGAACTTTTAGGTGCTACATAATTTTAGAGAAGAGAAAAATAGGATTAATGTATCCTCAAAGGAGCAAAACTTCGGTATTAAAGGAAACAAAAATTCAAGCTTGGGAGGATATTTTGGTTGAGTGTTTATTAGCATAAGTTTGAACAAGGTTGGCTTTCTAACTTAACCTCACCAAGTATGCAAGGCTGGGGTCTTCAGAGTCAAGACCACTGCCGCAAGATAAACGGAGCAGAATTTTTTCCACTCATGTGCTATCCAAAAGATTGCATCTCTTGGGCAGAATCTGCCCAGATCAAACCCCTCTATTTTTCCTCCAGTGGTTTATTGTATGCTTGAGTTTCAGATTTCTTTTAGGATTGCACTAAGCAGTTTTTCTTTTGTAAGTGAATCAAAATTGCTATTTTATAGTAAGAGTGGGGATTGTTTAGCCTGGAGAAGAGGAGGCTCAGGGGTGACCTCATTGCTGTCTACAACTACCTCATTGCTGTCTACAACTACCTGAAGGCAGGTTGTAGCCAGGTGGGGGTCGGTTTCTTTTTCCAGGCAACCAGCAACAGAACAAGGGGACACAGTCTCAAGTTGTGGCAGGGGAGGTCTAGGCTGGGTGTTAGGAGGAAGTTGTTGGCAGAGAGAGTGATTGGCATTGGAATGGGCTGCCCAGGGAGGTGGTGGAGTTGCCGTCCCTGGAGGTGTTCAAGAAACAGCTGGATAAGACACTAAGTGGTCCTTAGACACATGGCCTACTTGATTGGCTAGGGCTGGGTGATAGGAGAGATGGGGAGATTCAAAACAGATGTTAGGAAAGGGTTTTTTCCAGTGAGGGTGGCGAGACACTGGCACAGGTTGCCCAGGGAGGTTGTGGATACTTCCTCCTTGGAGGTGTTTAAGGCCTGGTTGGATGAGGCCTTGAGCGACCTGTTCTAGTGGGAGGTGTCCCTGCCTACAGCGGGGGTTTGGAACTGGATGATCCTTGAGGTCCCTTCCAACCTAGACCATTCTATGATTCTGTATGAAAGAGAGAGTAGTTTAGTTTAGTTTTTCTGTAGAAAGGATGTTAAAAATACATTTTCTATGAAGTAATGATTAAAAAAAAAGTGATCTAGAGAGACAACTGCAGTAATAGGTAAAGTAATAGTACCAAAGCACTGCAAATCTGAGGTTCCTCAGAGGACAAAGTGAATGGAGTTTTCCAAAGAAACAGCTTCTTAGGAAAAAAAGAACATAGATTCTAAAGTCACAGAAGTAGTTTGGAAGGTATTTAGAGCTGTTCTAGAGTGCCTCATTGACCAGTTCTCATATGTTCCCTACTTTTATTTCCCCCCTTTTTCCAGTCTAGCATAGATAAAACCGGTGAAATACATGAACTATTAAATTAATCATTAAATTCAACTTTTGGAAGAGCTTCAGCAGTGCAGTGTGTTTGTCCACTTCCTGAGGCTGCTTGAAATACCTGTCTTTGAAATCCAAAAAAGCGTTAAAGAGCTCAAGTTAAAACAAATGATTCCCCAGGCCTCTGAAAAAAAGGCAAATCTTCAGATCTTCTGAACTGCTCAGATACTTTGGTGTTACAAATGAATAATTTGTTTGACATATAAAAAGGTACCAAAACATGTTTCAGAGGGTGGCATGAAGTGACCTGATTTTATTCTGCTTGGTTTTAACAATCTACTAAGAAGGAAAAAAAGGAAGAAAAAAAATAATGTAGTAATAGGCTACTTCTCCTCCACCCTCTAGCAACCTGACAAGTCATTATTTTGTCAGAAAAGACTATCTGAAGAGTGATGAGAATCACTAGCAATTACTAGCTGAAATAATTTGGTTTGTTAAAATGTAGCTGAAAAAATGCAAACCCCATTCAGGTCCCTGTGAAAAGTATTTACTCTGTGATACAGCCCAAAGTAGCAAGGGGTTCCCTGCTGTTGAAGGTCTCTGACAAAGCATGTCATCATCCTTTATGAAATTCTACATGCATTTTGTTTCTTCTGCATTCATAGAATCATAGAATTAATCAGGTTGGAAGAGACCTCCAAAATCATCCAGTCCAACCTAGCACTCAGCCCTATCCAATCAACTAGGCCATGGCACGAAGTGCCTCATACAGGCTTTGCTTGAACAGCTCCAGGGACGGCGACTCCACCACCTCCCTGGGCAGCCCATTCCAATGGCAAACTTGCTGTATCAACTGCAATACTGAGAGGACGTTCCAGAACCATGTATCATCAGTACAACTCTCTTAGTGGAGAATACTACACAGATTTCTGCAATTAGCTCAACACTGAGTGGTTTTTTACATCCTACTAGTACCTGAGAAATGTATTTTGGTTTTCTGTATGTTATCAAATTGCAAGGTGGCTAAAGAATTGCTGAAAGTGAGTCTAGCAGCTGATGTATTTCTTATTCCCTGCTCTCTTAAGGTCAATAGTTAGAAATAATTTTTAATGCTCTTTTCTTTTAAAAAAAACTTTTCTGTGAAAATTGCCTTCCATTTTTTATAGCTCTGTGGGTGTAGTGAAAGTAGTTAAAAATTCCACTTTCTGGAGAGCTGCAAGGCTAACTTCGTTTCCCAGTGAGCTTACTGGCAGTGCCGTTGCGTGCAGTAGGTGCAAGTAGGTGTGAATTGGCATAATTTGTGCCGGAGGAGGTCTATGCTGGATGTTAAGAGGGAGTTCTTCACAGAGAGAGTGATTTGTGCTTGGAATGGGCTGCCCAGGGAGGTGGTGGAGTCACTGTCCCTGGAGGTGTTCAAGCAAAGCCTGGATGAGGCACTTAGTGCCATGGTCTAGATGACTGGATAGGGCTGGGTGCTAGGTTGGACTGGATGAGTTTGGAGGTCTCTTCCAACCTGGTTGGTTTTATGGTAATGGTTACTGGCTGCTGTGGAGCATACCACATTCCATGTGGATGATGTGCAGGGTGGAGCAGATGGGTTTCAGCCACTTCTTTCAAGTCTCCAACTCTTGCTCTGGAACAGATCTGTGTTTGGAAGTTAGCATTGTTTTGGTTGGAAAAGACCTCTAAGGTCATCAGGTCCAACTGTCAATCTAAGACCACCGTGGCCATTAAACCATGTCCACACAAACACAGAAAGCATTCAGAGGTCCTGACTTTTGCCTCCTAAATCTGATTTTCCAAGGTTCTCTTTTATAAACAGAGAAGGAGAAGGTCTTAGAGAGGTAATTCAGGGAAAACCCTAAACTCAAGATGTGATTTCATCTTCTGTTCCATCCAGCCCAGCTAGACACTGCAGCCAAAAGGAACAAGTCCACTCCTACCTTAATCAGGACAATTGTCCCAAAAGTAGGTGGTAAAAAGGGGAGGATCATATTAAAAACTTCCCATGGTCATGAAACTTTGCTGAAAGTTATATTAAAACCCCCACAAAGTAGGTTTGCTGGCATGGGAGACCTTGGTTTGCACATTAGGCAATAACCACTCTGCAGGGGAGAAGTTACTTCTGTTGGTGTTTAAATATAACTTTAATTTTAATTGGTGAAGAAAACAACCTAGTAAAGTATTTCCAGATTTTACAAGTTGTTAGGAAATATAGCAAAGACTTAACTCTGTGGGAATGTAAGTTGTTTTAAAGCTAAGATGATTGTTAGTTGTAAATATTGCCATAAAGTGATTCATAGAATCAACCAGGTTGGAAGAGATCTGCGAGATCATCCAGTCCATCCTATCACCCAGCCCTATCCAGTCAACTAGACCATGGCACTAAGTGCCTCATCCAGGCTTTGCTTGAACACCCAATCATAGAATCAGCCAAGTTGGAAAGGAAACAGTGGTGATATCTACTGCACTCATAGGCTTGCTGAGATGTATAAAAACAAGAACACAAAACATAGATAACACAGTGGGTCTCTGTCGCAGCTGGTGCCTGTATTTTTCTGCCTGGCTTGCCTCTCTTTAACTAATCCTTCTGCTTTCTGACCCCCCTTGCTGATCCTTCGATCTCATCTTGCACATAAAGCAAACTTTGGGATAAGGTAGAGGGGTGGAAAGAAGGTGGAAGGGTGGTTGGGAGCCCCTCCTGGGGACTCCAGTTTCTGGGAGGGCTGCTGTGTTTCTCTGTTACCTTTAACTTGTATGTTTCTGTCTATAGCTGTAGATATTGTAAATATCTGCTTGTATATTGTGCTAAGCTGTGAATATAAATCTCCATTCTTTAATTTCCAGCCAGCTGAGTCTAGTCTGGGTGATTTCATAAGAGTTGGGGGGGGGTGGGGTGGGGAAGTCCCAAACCATCACAACATATTATGATGTGTGATTTTATAATTTCAAATATCATAAAACTTAAGGATAGGGATTCTTATTTAAGAGATCTGAAGAGCAGTAAATATATCCCTCTGAAGGTGATGAGCTCTGATATTCTTAAACTCCATGCTGACATAGAATCAGTGACATCTGGAGAGCTGAATTTGCAACGTCTTTTATTTCATAATGCTAATGCAGATAGGAAATCTGGTTAGGTGTTTGATAGAAATTTGATTTGGCTGACAGATTTTGAAAGTAAAGAGGGTGTGATTGCTCACTATCAATAGCAGTAATGTAATCTTGAAACAATAAAATATTCAGTTGGCATCATTTCAAATTTAGCATTGCCTCCTAAAATAGACAAGTCATGGTTAAAGTTGAGTTAAGTAGCTGATGATCTGAAAATTAATTCCTTAGCTAAGTCTTGGCAGTCTGTAAAATGCTGTAATTTAAAACCTTTCTTCTAATTAGAACATAATTTCCTTTGCAAATATGGACTGCAGAAGTAACAAAGAGCAGTGTGCTGTATGGTGACACATCTGAGAGTTCCTTGTGTCAGTAGTTTTCATTCTCCACCTGTTTATGTGCAAACAGAACTAGTTTGTGTCTGGGAGTGTGTAAGGGGATATTTGTTGGCCAGGGGGTCATAGTTTAAGAGGCTGCTTGCTGTATTGCTGTGTAACAACCTGTTCGTGGGAATTGGAAGGACCCAGATATCCTCAGCTGCTGATTGCTGAGGAATCCCTGGAGCTCAGCATCCATCAGGTGCAGCTCTCAAGTAGTAAAAAGTAGCTTAAAAAAATTAGCAAAAATAATAACAAAGCATGACTACCAAAAATCCAACTGCAGTAGCTGTCTTTGTCATAAGCACTCAAAGGCACTGGTACTTAGAGGAAATAGTAGGTCATGATTATATATTACAGTGCCAATGTTCTGATGGTTCTTGTATTCTGTTCTACTTTAAGGTCGTGGATGTTGCCTTCATTCCTGATATTGTTCCCCAAATGAAGAGTCTCCATATCCAGCATCTTGCATCTGTCTGCTGTGCAGAAATTTCTGCTGGGGAAGAGAAAGAACAGTTTGCATCAGGAGATGCCAAAGGCAAATGCTGTTGAGAGGTGAGTCTTTGCTGTAATGCTTTCATTTCCAATGCAGCTGAGCTTTCAAATAGTGTGGTGCTAGACTTGACACTCCTGCAGCCTTTGTGGTTCTGTCCCACATAGCAAGGAAGAATGCTGCTTGTAGCTGATGAGACAAACCTGGGCACTGCTGTGATTGGTTTCTGCTACTTGACACACATTTGATACTTAGATCTCAGTTGGATGCTAGAATGCTACTGGTATGAAAAAAATGAATACTCCTGCAGCATTTGTGGATCTGTCCCACATATCCATGAAGCATGCTGCTTGTAGCTGATGAGACAAACCTGGGCACTGCTGTGATTGGTTTCTGCTACTTGACACACATTTGATACTTAGATCTCAGTTGGATGCTAGAATGTTACTGGTAGGAAAAAAAATAACCACCTAAGCTGATGCTTACTGGCATTCTCCTGTGCTTCTGCAGGAGTAGAGTTTGAACAGTGAGGTGGGCCTGTGGTTGTGTAAAGTGTATGTCAATCTTCTTTCTCAGGTTGGTTTAGGGAGGGAGCCAGCTTTTTAAAAGGCAAATGTTAGTAGGAAGGAAAGTATTTTGTAAAGGTGTTTTGGCTTAGCTCTTAAAACATTTGTTAGGTTTTAAAGTCTTTAAAGTCAGTCAAAAAAGTAAACTGGTGTGTCTCTTGGCAATGTACAAATGGTATGTGATGTTCTTAATGTGAGGAGATTATCTCAATTATACACCAATTGTCATGAGTGAGGATGTCTCTAAACTGGCTCCATCCATGTCTCAGTGTGGTGTATGTATGCTTATGATCGTTGCTCTGTGCAGACTTAACAGCTCAGCAAATTCTTCATTCCATCACACAGTGTCACTTGTTTTCTATTTTCTCATGACAACAGCAAATTTAGGAAGTAGAACTTACATGTAGGACATATTATCTCCCTTTTTTATCCTAATCCATTTTCCCAGTGTTACTCCAATGCTTGAGAGTTGGCTCTGGTTTTGTTTTGATTTTCCTCATTTCCCGTTGCACAGCAGCAAGAGGGACAGCTGCACTGATTGTATTGGTTGTGATTCCACTCATTTGTAGTGGCTGTAAATACAGTTAGCTCTTCCTTAAAAGGGAGTTTCCTGTGGGGTGTCAGCTCGTTTGTAAATTCTAGAGAGAATAACAGGAGCATACCAAAGCTATGCTTTTAAACAAAAGGAATACCTGGAAAATGAACCCTATCTGCAGTAGCTGATATTCAGGTACTATAATAGCTGTAAGTAGCATATGCAGAGAGTGGTGATCAATGGCACAATGTCCACCTGGCGACCGGTGACAAGTGGTGTTCCTCAGGGGTCAGTGCTGGGACCAGTGCTCTTTAACATCTTTGTCAGTGATATGGACAGAGGAATTGAGTGCACCCTCAGCAAGTTTGCAGATGACACCAAGCTGTGTGGCA
>WAAF01003502.1:8796-33139 GCA_013400475.1 Tricholaema leucomelas | reverse complement strand
CCCTGGAGGTGTTTAAGGCCAGTCTGGATGAGGCCTTGAGCAACCTGCTCTAGTGGGAGGTGTCCCTGCCTATGGCAGGGGGTTGGAGCTGGATGATCCTTGAGGTCCCTTCCAACCTAAACCACTCTATGATTCTATGATTCTATGTTTCTAGACAAAGGAAAGCCCTGTTCACCATTAGGGCAATTAAGCAGTGGAACAGATAGCCCAGCAGGGTAGTACCTGTTTGTATCCCTGAAGGTTTTCTAGATTGTAATAAAACTCTGAGGAACCAGCTTTGATTGACAGCTGATCCTGCTATATGCAGCAATTCAGACTGGAGAACTGGTCAGGTCTCTTCTAGCCTGATTCATCCTGTGGTCCTGTATCAGTATTAACAGCTGTGATCTGTACAGGTGGCTTGCTGCTTCTGCTTTGTCTGCAACCTGGAGCTACCTCTGTTACACCTGCATGTACCTGAGGGAAAAAAACAAAGAATCATAGAATCAACCAAGTTGGAGAAGACCTCCATCTAGTCCAACCTAGCACCCAGCCCTAGCCAATCAACTACACCATGGCACTAAGTGCCTCGTCCAGGCTTTTCTTCAACACCCCCAGGGACAGTGACTCCACCACTTCCTTGGGCAGCCCATTCCAATGGCAATCACTGTCTCTGCAAAGAACTTCCTCCTAATATTCAGCCTAGACCTCCCCTGGCACAACTTGAGACTGTGTCCCCTTGTCCTGTTGCTGGTTGCCCGGGAGAAGAGACCAACCCCAACCTAGCTACAGCCTCCTTTCAGGTAGTTGTAGACAGCACTGAGGTCACCTCTAAGCCTCCTCTTCTCCAGGCTGCACACCCCCAGCTCCCTCAGCCTCTCCTCACAAGGCTGTGCTCCAGGCCCCTCACCAGCTTCATTGCCCTTCTCTGGACATGTTCCAGCACCTCAACATCTCTCTTGAATTGAGAAGCCCAGAACTGGACACAGCACTCAAGATGTGGCCTGACCAGTGCTGAGTACAGGGGCAGAATAAACTCTCTTGTCCTACTGGCCACAGTTTCCTGATCCAGGATGCCACTGGCTCTCCTGGACACCTGGGCACACTGCTGCCTCCTGTTTAGCTACTATCTACCAGCACCCCCAGGTCCCTTTCTTCCTGGCTTCTCTCCAGCCACTCTGTCCCCAGCCTGTAGTGCTGCTTGGGGCTGTTGTGGCCAAAGTGTAGAACCCTGTACTTGGCCTTGTTAAATCTCATCCTGTAGGTGCTGTATTTTCCCTCATTATATATTTTGGGATCAGTATGATGTATATGATACAGTTTTATGTATGCACACACACACACATATATATATATCAATGTAGTCTCTCTCTGTATAATTTTAGACCAGTTTGACATTGATGTTTATTTACAGGAACAGTAGTGTACAGATTTCTCAGTTTTCTAATCTGATGCAGATTTATTGAAAATCAAAATAGAAAATAAAATGTATGCAGCTTTGGTACACCTCTGCTTTTTTAACAGAAGGTAGCTGCAGTCTGTGTAAGAATGGTACCAGTCATTATTACCATAATTGTGTTTCTTTTAAAGTCACTCTCCTGTGCTAGCTTCTGACCATTGCTTTGCAGGAGCTCTGGCTTGTATGCTATTGCCAGATTCATTATCTTAGGCCAGAGAAGTGCAATTCAAATTGCATTTAAATAGTTGATTCTGTGATTCTTTCAAATTAGGACTACACTGAGTCTTGACAGCAAGGTACACAAACTCTGCATTCCCTTCCTCACCTCTGCACTGCATGAGTCTCGTGGTCTTTTTTGAACAACTCCAGCTGTGAATTAGTGAATGTTCTGAGATGGTTCTTTTCCATGTTAAACCTTTGGGGCAAAGAAATGTAAGATCATGGCAGTTCTCTTACAGAATCTGAACTGTCTTTTTTGGGCTTCTGCAATACACTATGACTGCAGTGTTTGGTAGCATGATTCTTGGATGGTGCTGCACAGCTTTTCTTTCAGAGATCATTACAGATTCCTTGATGTCATATTCAGCAGATGGCAGCATGCATGTTAACTGGCTGCCTAGCTCAAATCTTTAAGCTGCCACGTCATATTGACTAGCAGAGTAATTAGTCAGTGTCTTTTAGGTCAGTCACAGTGGAAGCTTTCAGTGTGCTTATATAAAAAAAACCATCTTTACCCTGGGGGTGCACTGTCACAGCAGGTAGGTGGATTTGTATTGGTTTCTTCCTAGGAAATGACTGTGTTGGGATTAAAAAACATATAAAACCAGTAGAGTGCAGTTCAGGACATCAGTCTTTACAACATAGAAGCACAGATCTGACATTTCCATGCATGCATGTCTGAGTGGTGCCTTGATCAGGGCCTGGGAACTAGGTCATGAAAGGTCATGCAGAAAAAATGGAACAAAACAAACCATGACTATGCAAATGTTTCTGTGTGACTTCAAAGCATTACTTCTCTGCTTTGCATTTTGGGGCATAATACTAGATCAAGTGTTGTGTAGATGCCATGTTCTCAAGCCCCTGAATGTGAGGATGAAAGTGTATGATAACTGTGGAAGGCATTGCTGTGTCAGGGAGAACACCCCTTGATTTTCTAGTCTACACAGGATTCATAGAATCAGCCAGGTTGAAAGAGACCTCTAAGATCATCCACTCCAACCTATCACTCAGCTGTGTCCAATCAGCTAGACCATGGCACTAAGTGCCTCATCCAGTCTTTTCTTGAACACCCTCAGAGACAGTGACTGCAGGGATGGTGCTTTCCCTCATACTGTAAAGCAAGACTACTGAGGTACTGAAGACAAAGTCTAGGGTGTTACTGGAACCTTTCAGCTATGCTGAAAGCAAGACTACAGTGAGGGTGGTGAGACACTGGAACGGGTTGCCCAGGGAGGTTGTGGATGCTCCCTCCCTGGAGGCGTTTAAAGCCAGGCTGGATGAGGCCTTGAGCAGCCTGCTCTAGTGGGAGGTGTCCCTGCCTATGGCAGGGGGTTGGAGCTGGATGATCCCTGAGGTTCCTTCCAACCTAAACCATTCTATGACACATTCTATTCTATGACACTACTGAGGTACTGAAGACAAAGTCTAGAGTGCTACTGGAACCTTTCAGCTATGCTGAAAGCAAGACTACTGAGGTACTGAAGACAAAGTCTAGAGTGCTACTGGAACCTTTCAGCTATGTTGGAAGCAAGACTACTGAGGTACTGAAGACAAAGTCTAGAGTGCTACTGGAACCTTTCAGCTATGCTGAAAGCAAGACTACTGAGGTACTGAAGACAAAGTCTAGAGTGCTACTGGAACCTTTCAGCTATGTTGGAAGCAAGACTACTGAGGTACTGAAGACAAAGTCTAGAGTGCTACTGGAATCTTTCAGCTATGGTAAATGTTGTTCAAGGCTCCTAAGGGGAACTTGAGTGAAAAATATGATAGACTGATAGTTGCTGAATGTTGGAAATTTACACTTTGAGCAGAACATACTGTAAGAATGGAATCACTGTGATTCCATCGAGTCCAACCCCCCTGCCAGTGCAGCACAATACTATCTAGCACAGATCACAGAAGAACACATCCAGACAGGCCTTGAAAGTCTCCAGAGAAGGAGACTACTCAACCTCTCTGGGGAGCCTGTTCCAGTGCTCTGTGAGCCTTACAGTAAAGAAGTTCCCCCTTGTGTTGAGGCAGAACCTCTTGTGCTGCAACTTACACCTATTACTCCTTGTCCTATCCCAGGGAGCAAGTGAGCAGAGCCTGTCCCTCCGCTCCTGGCAGCCTTCAGATACTTATAAACATTTATCAAATCCCCTCTAAGTCTTCTCTTTTCCAGACTAAAAAGGCCCAGGTCCCTCAGCCTCTTCTTACAAGCCATGCCCTCCAGTCCCCTCATCATCCTCATAGCCCTCCGCTGGACCCTCTCCAGCAGATCCCTGTCCCTCTTAAACTGGGGAGCCCAAAACTGAACACAGTACTCAAGATGGGGTCTCACATCTTGAGTAGAGGGGGAGGAGAACCTCCCTTGATCTGCTGGACACACTCTTCCTAATACACCCCTGGATCCCATTGGCCTTCTTGGCCGCAAGGGCACATTGCTGTGCCATGGGTAACTTGTTATCCACCAGGAGCCCCAGGTCCCTCCCCACAGGACTGCTCTCCAGTAGATCACCTCCCAGCCTGTACTGGTGGATATAGCAGTAAATAGCTTTTGGGGCTTTTGGCCTCAGTTTCAGCTATTGTGTGTTGCTGTTCTTTTGTCTGTCACTAATATATACAGCAACAAAAGAGGAGTAATTAATAACACATCACTTTCAGTGATGTATTTGTTTACAAGAGGAGTGTGGGAGTGGAAAGGTCATCGAATGCTGGTCCCAGTATTGCATGCAAGTCAAGCTCCATCTTGAAAGTTAGTGGAGGATTTCTAAAGGTGGATGTCCTCAAGCTTCAGAGCTGCTCTGTGAAGCATATCATGGATCTGACCTCAATGGATGTTGGAAATGTTCCAGGAAATGACAAGGAAGGTGCATTTGGAGGTAGAAAGCTTTTTCATGGCAGAAACAGAACCATCAGTCACTGTGGAGGTGGAAAACATTTCTCACAGCAGAAAAAGTGCTGCAAGTCAGTGGTTAAGTAGGTCAGATAGAACAGATGAGAACTTAGGCTAGTAGTCTGAACATTTTGCAAGGGCTGACTCTGCTTCTGGTGTTTGTTTTGCAACCTTAGAGTGTAAATTCTGATAAGTTAATATTCCCTATCCTGTTGAGAAAGCATCACTAACAGTTTATTAAGTGATTTGGAGACAGAAATGCAGCATTTCAAATCTGTTGGACCCAAGAGGGGCAAAACCCCTTGAATGAAACCAGGAGTGATGACCCACACATCACCTATGGCTGCATTCTCTAATGCACCTTTTAAGCCTGAGTGATAGACACACTCAAAAGCTCAGTGGTGAGGCTTCTGGCATCCTCTTATTAAATACCTTGCTGCATGTGCTAGTTCTAATTGAAGCCTTCACTCTAGCAGATTTACTGCTAAACTCTTATAATAGGGCTCCCACTCTCTGTTCATCTTGCAGGAAAACCAGCACAGTCATAGGCCTGTAGCTACTTTTTGTGTTCAAACACTTCAGGGAGAAAAGTAGCATTGCCTTTGAAACAGCAGCCTGCCTGGGCTGGCATATGAACATTGTTCTCACCTTACTGTGGACTTTCAGTATCTGAAGGAGGCCTACAAAAAAGCTGGGGAGGGATTTTTTAGGCTATCAGGTAGTGACAGGACTGGGGGGAATGGAGCAAAGCTGGACATGCGTAGGTTCAGACTGGACGTGAGGAGGAAGTTCTTCAGCATGAGAGTGGTGAGAGCCTGGAATGGGTTGCCCAGGGAGGTGGTTGAGCCCCTGTCCCTGGAGGTGTTTAAGGCCAGGCTGGATGAGGCTGTGGCCAGCCTGATCTAGTGTGAGGTGTCCCTGCCCATGGCAGGGGGTTTGGAACTAGATGATCCTTGTGGTCCCTTCCAACCCTGATTGATACTACAATTCTACTCCATTATATTCTATAGGAATGTGGGTAGCTATGTTCCAAATGGAGTTTGACAATGAATTGGAATGTGGGTAGCTATGTTCCAAAGGGAATTTGACAATGAATTGGAATGTGGGTAGCTATGTTCCAAATGGAGTTTGACAATGAATTGGAATGTGGGTAGCTATGTTCCAAAGGGAATTTGACAATGAATTGGAATGTGGGTAGCTATGTTCCAAATGGAGTTTGACAATGAATTGTCTTCACTCAATTGAAATTGATGGGCATTCTGCATATTTTGGTTGTTTGAAAACACTGAGCTAGTTAGAAGCTGTTAATTTCATTATTCAACCTTCTAAACTGAGTAAATATTTTGCCTAAATAGAGTTGGAAAATTAATTCTTTGAGATATATTGTCATTGCTCTAAAATATCAAAACTGCTTCTTTCAACCAAAGCATTATGGAAATCTTGATAAAATGTTTTTATGAGTCTTGCTTTCTCCAAAGTATTAAATGGTAGCTTTTAAAAACACAGTAAAGGATTTTAATGTGATTGAGTCTCGTTCTGCCAGACTGACTGAAAAAAAGATCAAAGCAGGATCAAAGGAACTCCTTGAATTCAAAAATCAGATCTAAGCAGGTGGTGCTTTCTCAAGAAGCTTTGCATAAGCCCACAGATGGCACAGCTATGCAGGCTAGTAAAGGAAGATGTTACAAGTACTTAGGTAAAACTTTGCTCTTTATATTTCAGACTTCAGAATAATATCGTAGAATGGTTTAGGTTGGAAGTGACCTCAAAGATTATCCAGTTCCAATCCCCTGCCATAGGCAGGGACACCTCCCACTAGTGCAGGTTGCTCAAGGCCTCATCCAGCCTAGCCTTGAACACCTCCAGGGAGGGAACAGCCACAACTGTTGTGTTGCTTGAAAAGTTGCATACAAGACTGTATTGGTTCTTTTATCTATGGCACTTAAATGCACACAGAGAAGAGAGTTTAATATTTTTGGGAAACACTTTTCAGTCTCTTTAAGGAAAAATGGTGTTTGATAATTAAGAGAACATCATTTTAGAAGGAAATCTTTCTTATTAGTCTTGATGTTTTTCTGACCTCAGTTACAGATTGTTTTGAAAGTTTGTAAGGGTATCTATATCTATAACAAGTGCAGGGTTCTACACTTTGGCCACAACAACCCCAAGCAGCGCTACAGGCTGGGGACAGAGTGGTTGGAGAGCAGCCAGGCAGAAAGGGACCTAGAGGTACTGGTAGATAGTATCTGAACATGAGGAAGCAGTGTGCCCAGGTGGCCAAGAGAGCCAATGGCATCCTGGCCTGGATCAGTGTGGCCAATAGGACAAGAGAGGTTATTCTTCCCCTGTACTCAACACTGGTCAGGCCACACCTTGAGTGCTGTGTCCAGTTCTGGGCTCCTCAATTCAAGAGAGATGTTGAGGTGCTAGAACGTGTCCAGAGAAGGGCGAAAAACCTGATGAGGGGCCTGGAGCACAGCCCTGTGAGGAGAGGCTGAGGGAGCTGGGGGTGTGCAGCCTGGAGAAGAGGAGGCTCAGGGCAGACCTCATTGTTGTCTACCACTACCTGAAGGGAGGCTGTAGTCAGGTAGGGGTTGGTCCCTTCTCCCGGGCAACCAGCAACAGAACAAGGGGACACAGTCTCAACCTGTGCCAGGAGAGGTCTAGGCTGGATGTTAGGAGTAAGTTTTTGGCAGAAACAGTGATTGCCATTGGAATGGGCTGCCCAGGGAGGTGGTGGAGTCACTGTCCCTGGAGATGTTGAAGAAAAGCCTGGCTGAGGCACTTAGTGCCATGGTCTAGTTGACTGGTTAGAGCTGGGTGCTAGGTTGGACTGGATGATCTTGGAGGTTTCCTCCAACCTGGTTGATTCTGTGATTCTGTGAACTCAGGATCAAAATCTGATGATTGGAAGGAAGATGAAAATGCTTGGGTAGTGGTCCCATCTGTTTGATAGCTCTCCAGAAGTATGAGCAGACTGGGGGAGTCCTAGCCCACATGTAGTTGCTATGCATCCAGAGTGGTGGTGGGAATGGAGAGAGTGAGAATGAAAACAACTTATGTTGTGAAGACAATAAGCTAAAAATAAAAGATATCTGCTCTTGTATTTACTGACTGCTCATCTTAACAGCTTCATAACCACAAAGGAAATAGCTTTCCTTTAAAGCACTGTAGAGAGAGTACTCTCTGAAGAGGGCTTATTGCTAACCATCCTTCCTGAAAAGATGTGTCTTTTAATGAAATATGCATAAAAGCCATTTTAGATACGTGACCTACATAATCATACCCATCCTGAGAGGCTAGGGTGGAAAATTATTCCATTCAGAATAATTAAACTCCCCCTTTGTATTATTCCTCATTAATTCAATATTCTTCTAAAAAATAAAGCTCCCACAACATTTTTAGTAATCAGCCTTTTGGATTTATGAGCTATTTTTGTGCTGGGATTGTTCTGTAAGACAAAGCTTCTTGGTCAATTGCCAGGTAACTGCTTCAGTCTTTTCCCAACACCCTGCCAATCCAGCACATTAACTTACTTCTAATTGAGTAACTTCATTATTCAGAAAATCCCCTTGGTCTTACTTCTGTAAACGTGAGCACAATTTGATGTAAGCAACCATTTAAATATGATCTTTTTGCTTCCTTTATTCCCATCCCTCTGCTTGTGCAGAAATAAAAAGCTCACAAGCAAAGACAGAACATCCTGGAACCGTGTGAGAAGCATATCACCATTAACAGTGTTCTCCAAAGTGCAAGACCAGTTCTATTGGGACATCCAGATATATGTCAGCTCTATGTACTTCACAGAGAGAGTGATTTGCCATTGGAATGGGCTGCCCAGGGAGGTGGTGGAGTTGCCATCCCTGGAGGTTTTCAAGAAAAGACTGGATGAGGCACTTAGTGCCATGGTCTGGTTGACTGGATAGGGCTGGATGGTCACAGAATCAACCAGGTTGGAAGAGACCTCTGAGATCATCCAGTCCAACCTATCACCCAGCCCTGTCTTTTCCAACCTGATTGATTCTATGAGTCTATAAATTGTTGAGAAGCTTAGGAATGATTGTGCTATAGTTTTCTGAAGTTGTTCTGTTTGGCTGCAAGGAAGCACTGCATGTGAAGCACATTGTTAAGTGCACACACAGTCAATACGTAGCAGTACATCCATTCCACAAAAGTGATGTAGGTAGTAACATTTTTAGGCTGAGATAAGAAAGAGGTTCTAGTGACAGGTTGCTTTAAAACAATGTGTTTTATGCTCCTCCAAATCATGGAACCATCAAAACAAACATTCATGCATTGTTAGTCACCTATTTACTGTAGAGTGGTTGCATCCTTTTCAAGGGAAAGAATGGCATTTGGTTTCAGCAGCATTTCCTTCTACACTGAATTGTTCCAGTAACAGTCACAACAATGCCTCTCCTCAACGTTAACAACAATAACTGAAACACTGACTGTAATCTCAGGGTGAAGAGGAACTGAGTATCTGAAGGGAGCCTACAGGAAGGCTGGGGAAGGACTATTGGCAAGGTCTGGTAATGTCAGGATGAGGGGGAATGGGTTTAAACTGGAAGAGGGGAGATTTGGACTGGATGTTAGGAGGAAGTTCTTTACAGTGAGGGTGGTAAGACACTGGCACAGGTTGCCCAGGGAGGTTGTGGATGCTTCCTCCCTGGAGGCGTTTAAGGCCAGGCTGGATGAGGCCTTGAGCAGCCTGCTCTAGTGGGAGGTGTCCCTGCCTATGGCAGGGGGTTGGAGCTGGATGATCCTTGAGGTCCCTTCCAACCTAAACCATTCTATGATTCTAGAAGAAGGTGGTGTCATTAACACCTTAGCTGTCTTTTCTGTAGGATATAGGTGGTTCTCTTCATGACAGACATGCTTGACATTCCTGAGAGACTAAGGATGGAAACCATGGAGGAGACATCTTTGATTGCCCTCCATAATGAGAAAACTATGAATCCTGCTAAGGATCCTGCCACAATGCTGCTACTCTTGTTGTTAGTGAGGGTGACAGGAAGCTGTTTGTGTCATTGGACATAGGCACTGAACATGTTCCCTTGGTCAGCTTTGGCATCAGCCCCAGGCAGCACATTAAATGGCCCAGTTACAGAAGGTACCCAAGTTGCCACTGGAGTTGGTTTGTGTCTCTGCATGCCCCTTATGGCCAACCGTTGCTCTGTTCATCTACCTCGCACTACCTGTCCTAGTTTGAAGCTAATTTTTACTGAGAGAAATGAAACCCTTAGCTGTGAGAAGAAAGAAAACAACAGTAATCAGTATCCCTCAGTTTTCTGCTGAGAAACACAACCAGTCAAAAGATAGAGAAGACACTCACCTGTCACACACTTCTTAGCTCTCTCTTCTGGCTGCGCCACCTTTCTGGCGGTTTGGTCTCTCGGGCTGACTCTGCCTTTAACTCTCTAATCCACCTAACCCCATTTTCCCCTAACCTCCTTCTCATCTTTTTTTTTTGACATCTCACCTCAGATCTCCAGATTTATCACGTGAGATATACCTGGGTTGATCTGGTTATTTCTGAAGGGGGGGAAAGAGGGAGGGAGAAGGGGGTTTGGGTTGGGAGCCCTCCTGGGGACTTTGTTTCTGGGAGGGGTATTGTGTTTCTGTGCTACTTTTAATTTGTATAGAACTGTATATATTTGTGTATACCTGCTTGTATATTGTGTTAAGAGGTAAATATAGCTTTAATCTTAATTTCCAGTTTAGCTGAGTCTAGTCTGGGTGATTTTCATAAGAGTGGAGGGGTGAGTAACACCCAAACTGTCACTCTGCCTTATGCAGCAGACCTCCCGGCGTGGTCTTGTGCTTTCTGTTCTTGAGCTATGCTGAAAGCAGTGAAAACACTATCACTAGCAGCTTCTAGTCAGGCTTCAAGCAGACCAGCAGCTGATAAATCAGAATGAAAACTCCAACCCTGGTGATGTAAAGAGGAACCTGCACAGGACTCAGGATGGTGTAGCACCACTTGAATGAATCCAGACATCTGCATGGATGGTTGAGAGTCTCTAGAGTGAGTAACCTCCCCTGTTGTCCTGTACTAAATGCAAACTTCCAGAAATCAGCATAAGGATTAATAATTTGATCTGTTTTTTTTTTTTGTTTATTTTGGTGTGGACCTGTGTGAGAGCCTTTTTGTACAGGCTGCCAAGGGGAAGTGGTTGAGTCACTACCCCTGGAGTATTTAAAAGATACGTAGATGTGGCACTGAGTGGCGTGGATTAGTGATGGTCTTGGCAGTGTTAGGTTTACAGCTGGACCTTATTAGGTGCTTCAGCCTAAATGATTCTGTGAACTTTGGAGATTAGCCTGCTGAACTCTGTAGCTAATTTAAGCAACTGTCTCCTGTTCCCTAAGTATCTAGTGACCAAATACATTATTAAGTGCAGAGACCTCACATGAACTAATGTCTGGCTTTTTTTTTCTGGTAGTATTTAGTACACTTTTGATTCATGAACTCTTATTTAATTCTGCATCTGGTATACAATCAATCTCACAGAAGAAATTCAGTTCCCAAAACATGGCTGCTACACTGAATGAGATTGGAGAAAGAGCTTAAATATTGAAGTAAACTCTGTTATTTCTGGTAGGTTTCTGTATAATTTAGGCTTTAAAACCAAAATGTATCTATTTAAAACTGATTCCTTATTTTTCTGTTTCAACATCAAGGCTTTATGCCTAAAGGACCATACTGTGTGTTTGCTAGGTAATACCCACAAATCCATATTAAGGTGTTGATAAGCTGGTGAAAGTGCTTTCTGTGTTTGTTGATTGGAGTGATCACAGTTACACCTAAGAAGTCACTTGAAGGCTGCCAAGAAGGAAATCACAGCCTGCACATGGCTTTAAGTAGATGTGAGCAAGGGCTGAAAACCATTTGCTCTGCAAAAAGTCTGTTGCAGAATCTGAGGGCAGTACAGTCCTTTAGCTTGGCTGCCAGCTGGTTGTGCAAGCTGAAATTCAGCCATGAGGAAAGTACTACTGTAGCAGTATATACTGTAGTGTAAATTGCTGCTCTACACTAATAGCTGTGTGACTGATGTTACTGCTGCTCCTAATGCTAGTACTACTGTATGCTAATACTCCTGGTACTGACTGCCCATCAATCCTGGCTACAGTTCTGCCTGCTTACAAAATGACTCTGTTCCCATTCGCTTATGTCATTGGTATGCTTTGGCCTTTATGATGCAGTGTCTGGTAGTCTTCAAGCCTTCTTTAAAGCTGTGACTTGTTCAGAAATGCAGAGATTTCTCTCTAGATTTTTCTTCCCAGACTATAATAAATTCCAACAAGATCCTAGCTGCTCAAGAAGTATGGTATCATGCATGGTAGTGTGCCAGATTTCCTCTTCTGGGAAAGTTTTGAGGGTTTGTTCTTCACTGTTCTGGATCTTCATTTCTATTGACAGTGTCTCTTGAATACATCATTGTACACTATGGCTTTTTAAAATAGAGGTTAGAAGTGCTTTGAGAGAGGTGTGTCACTGTGTGGCAGAGGTGCATATGAAGAGATCCTTTTCTTGGAATGACTGAGAATAGAATAGAATAGAATAGAAGAGAATCAACCAGGTTGGAAGAGACCTCCACTCTCTCTGTGAAGAACTTCCTCCTAACATCCAGCCTAGACCTCCTCCGGCACAACTTGAGACTGTGTCCCCTTGTTCTGTTGCTGGTTGCCTGGCAGAAGAGACCAACCCCCACCTGGCTACAGCCTCCCTTCAGGTAGTTGTAGACAGCAATGAGGTCTGCCCTGAGCCTCCTCCAGGCTGCACACCCCCAGCTCCCTCAGCCTCTCCTCACAGGGCTGTGCTCCAGCCCTCTCACCAGCTTTGTTGCCCTTCTCTGGGCATGTGTATTGTGAGGGAGAAGCAATGTCTAATGTAAATGATCTGAGCAGACAAACCCCAGAAATTACATTAAAAGAAGGCTGAGACTGCAGCTTTCTAGTATACCAAATCTACCTGACCAGCTGAACAAAACTGGCAAGATGTGAGCAGATACCTGCCTGTTCATAGAATCATACAATCAGACAGGTTGGAAGAGACCTCCAAGCTCATCCAGTCCAACCTAGCACCCAGCCCTATCCAGTCAACTAGACCATGGCACTAAGTGCCTCATCCAGGCTTTTCTTGAACACCCCCAGGGACGGTGACTCCCCCACCTCCCTGGGCAGCCCATTCCAATGCCAATCACTCTCTCTGGCAACAACTTCCTCCTAACATCCAGCCTAGACCTCCTCCGGCACAACTTGAGACTGTGTCCCCTTGTTCTGTTGCTGGTTGCCTGGCAGAAGAGACCAACCCCCACCTGGCTACAGCCTCCCTTCAGGTAGTTGTAGACAGCAATGAGGTCTGCCCTGAGCCTCCTCCAGGCTGCACACCCCCAGCTCCCTCAGCCTGTCCTCGTAGGGTTTGTGTTCCAGGCCTTTCACCAGCTTCGTTGCCCTTCTCTTCACTCAGCTGCAGAGCATATGCCATGGTCAAGGTGCAAGAGGAACAGTACTCACTGAAGTCTTTCCTCTGGTATTTCTGGCATCCCTTTTCCTCCACATCCATACACAGCCACACTCCTTAAACGTGGCACTTTTTCTTAGTGATTTATTTATCATCTTCTAAATGATGTTCATAACTAAAAGATGAGTCCTTTCAAAAACCATGCTCATTGCTGTGCTTGCAGAGTAGTGTAGCACCATTAACCTAATTTTTGTAGAAGTACAGAGAGAGAATACAAGAATTTGAAAGTAAAAAAAAATTGCACTGGCTCTGGGTGCCTAATTTGAATGTTTAGAGTCTTGTTTTTCAGATTCTTATTGCATAGCCACTTAGTCTGTGTAAATTATAACTGTCATTAATTTTGATTGCAGCTGCTGGAGCTCAGCACGTCTGCAAATCTCAAGAGAGGGCATTTAGATACCCATTATATAAAAGTATGAAGTTATTAGCCATGTCTGTGATTTTCACACTCTTACATATGAGCTCTATCCAAAGGTGTTAATCCATTGTTCCAGAATACAGTTACTCACTAGATTTGTTCTGTTTATTCTCTTGCCTTGACTGCTGCCCACATTATGTCCATTCCTGGGTTAGTATTCTTGGTTTACCACATCTGCCTTGCTTGCTGGTGCCTCAGTTGTAGTTTTTGTTCAGTTCCAGGTTTCCTATCTGCTCTTGTATCCCATCCCACCATGTTGCTGGATCCTTGTTGAGTCATTTGCAGTGGCAGCTTATAAAGATACAAAGCCAGATGTAAGGAGGAAAATTCTTTATATTAGCTCTGGAGCATCTCCAGAGGGAAAAGATGGCCCTTTACCAGCCCATACACCCCTCCTATATATAGTATATCAAGTCTGCCATGGGCAAGGACACCTTCCAGTAGATCAAGTTGCTTAAGGCAACTCTGCTCTGATGAGACCTCATCTGGAGTACTGCATCCAGTTCTGGAGCCCCCATTACAAGAAGGATGTGGATGTGCTGGAGCGTGTCCAGAGAGGGGCCATGAGGATGCTCAGAGGGCTGCAGCAGCTCTGCTGTGAGGACAGACTGGAAGAGTTGGGGGTGTTCAGTCTGGAGGAAGAGGAGGCTCCCAGGTGACCTTCTTGTGGCCTTCCAGTATCTGAAGGGGGCCTACAAAAAAGCTGTGGAGGGACTTTTTAGGCTCTCAGGGAGTGACAGGACTAGAGGGAATGGAGCAAAGCTGGAGGTGGGTAGATTCGGAGTGGATGTGAGGAAGAAGTTGTTCAGCATGAGAGTGGTGAGAGGCTGGAATGGGTTGCCCAGGGGGAGGTGGTTGAGGCCCCATGCCTGGAGGTGTTTAAGGCCAGGTTGGATGAGGCTGTGGCCAACCTGATCTAGGGTTGGGTGTCCCTGGGCATGGCAGACGGTTTGGAACTAGATGATCCTTGTGGTCCCTTCCAACCCTGACTGATTCTAAGGCCTCATCTAACCTGACAAGACAGATAGGGTAAAATCATACATCACTGTTTTTATTCTGTTCAGTAATTTCTTTGTGGTTGGTAGGCACACAGGACTAGAGGTAAGCATGTTTGTGGAAGGTATCAATTCCAGTGCTCAAACCTGTAGGCATTTAAGAACTAATTTAAAAAGATGTGAAGGATGCTTGTGCTGTTACTCCCTGTAACAATGCCACTACTGCAGGAACGTTCAAAGATTGTGACTTCATTGTGCTACATGAAGATGAAAGTGTATAATAAATGAGCTTTGTAGGCTTTTCAGGATACAGTAAATTAATTGCAGGGCTGCTACTCATGCTTCAGTGTGTTTAGAATAAAGATGAAAAAATGCTAATCTGATGTGGAGAGGAGTGCCACATACCTTTGACTCTTAAGTTGGCACCTAGAATGTAAATGGAGCTCCTGAAGGATGTTAATGAAAGCAGGAGCAGGTGTCCCTGTTTTGTCTCCCAAGAGAATTAGAGGCAGCATTCTCTGTTTCCTGCTTTTCTAGTGAGTTGGAGCATTGTGATACTGACCTGAATCCAGAGCTTTCACCTTTTGTGTTGTACTAAAGGTTGAGATTTGTAGAAAATAGAGTTTATGAAGAAAAGGAAATGTTAAATTTGTATTTGACCTTGGATTTGAAAATCCAGGGATGATTGCCATTAGCTAGTTGATAAGCTTTTGAATCTTTCTTGCTTGATGAAGCAGTTTTATTCCTTCCCTTGTGTGCATATTTTGAAGAACATATGGCAGGCTTTTTGGTCCAGCAAGGCTGTCCTTTGCTTTACGAGAGCCATGTATCATTAAATGCACCAGGACCAGCTCTGCTTACAGATCTTTCTGCATACTCTGCTGCAACCATCTACAGAATGCAACTGGATTATGGGAAAGTGCAGCTTGGAACTGGCCCATCTTACAGACAAAACCCAGATGGTATAGTCTCAGCTTTTTTATAGGATCACAGAATTGGGCAGGGTTGGAAGGGATCACAAGGATCAGCCAGTTCCAACCCCTCTGCCATGGGCAGAGACACCTCACACTGGATCAGGCTGGCCACAGCCTCATCCAGCCTGGCCTTAAACACCTCCAGGGATGAGGCCTCAACCACCTCCCTGGGCAACCCATTCCAGGCTCTCACCACTCTCATACTCAACAACTTCCTCCTCACGTCCAGTCTGAATCTCCCCACCTCCAGCTTTGCTCCATTCCCCCCAGTCCTATCACTACCTGACATCCTGAAAAATCCCTCCCTAGCTTTGTCCATTTCAGGTGCATTGAAAAAGATATTTGGAAATATAAATCTGGGCAAGACAATCAGGGCAGGAAGCTGGCAAATAAAAGGTCACTGTGTAACACCTCCCACTCTGTACTGGTGCAGTTTATTATTCCTCTCCAGGTGCAGGACTCTGCACCTGTCCTTGTTGAACCTCATTTGGTTCCTCTGTGCCCAGCTCAGTCTGTCCAAGTCTTGCTGGGTGGCCACACAGCCTTCAGCTGTATCAGTTTGGTGTCATCAGCAAACTTGCTCAGTAGACTTTGTCCCCTCATCAATGTCATTGAAGAAGATGTTGAATAGCACTGGACCCAGCACTGATCCCTGGGGGACTCCACTGGTTACAGCTCTCCACCTGGACCTAGCACCATTGATCAGTGCTCTTTGACCAGTTCCTAACCCACCTCACTCTCCACTCGTTTCCATCCCACACTTCCTGAGCTTGCTTACTGGAATAGCATTGGAGACAGTGTCAAAGGCCTTGCTAATATCAAGATTGGCTGCATCCATTGGTCTCCCTGAATCTACTCAGTCAGTTATGTCATCATAGGATGCTATCAGGATAGTCAAGCATGACTTGCCCTTGGTAATTCCATCCTGACGACTACTGATAACCTTATTCTCTTCCAAGTGCCTTGAGATGCCCTCCAGAAGGAGCTGCTCCATCATTTTTTCCAGGGATGGAGTGGAGGCTGACTGGTCTGTAGTTTCCTGGAACCTCTTTGTTGCCCTTTTTGAAGACTGGAGTGACATTGGCTCTCCTCCAGTCCTCAGGCACCTCTCCTGTCTGCCAAGATTTGGCAAAGATGATGGTGAGTGGCCAGTGTTTCCCAGACGTTATCATAAGGTTGTCATTTTAATCACTCATTATTTGAAGGCCTCATGGTGATTTGGAAGATGTCCTTCCTTCTGCTCTTATCCTTCAAGTTTGCTGTGGAATGGAGTTGTGTCAGCTTGAGATTAGCAGTATGGCACTTAAAGTTGTGCTGAAATAGCATTTAACTGTTCTTTCTCATATGGTTTCAGAGAAACTATGTCTAGGAGCTAATGTTCCTACTATGATCAGTTATCAGTTAGAATTCTCTAGAAGCCTGAGGCATTTCATTTATGTTCATAGAAAATTCTCCTACCAGGTGTGCCCTGTGGTGGTGTGAGCAGTTCAGAGCTTGTTAGCATAGTCAATCTTTTCCCTTACCCATTGCCTGCTGGTTTTATCTCTTGTTCAGCTCTGCTGATGTTGTATATCAGCAACTGAGGTAAATCTGAGAGTGGGGAATGCCTGGTAAAGACAAGGTAATTTTCTCCAGAATCTGTTTGGGACAGTCTGATGAGAGGTAACACTGCTTTATCAGAGCTGTTTAATCTACCACAACCTAGTTCAAGCCTAATGAAGGAACTGTGGTAGCAGAAGTAGTAAAGGCCATCTGAGAAAGCACCACACAGTAACATCAGCTCTGGCTCAGAGAAAAGCTGCTTGGTCCAACTTGCAAAACTTAGACTAAAACAATTAAATAGCTTTGAATAGAATAGAATAGAATCAATCAGGTTGGAAGAGACCTCCAAGATCATCCAGTCCAACCTAGCACCCAGCCCTAGCCAATCAACTAGACCATGGCACTAAGTGCCTCAGCCAGGCTTTTCCTGAACACCCCCAGGGATGGTGACTCCACCACCTCCCTGGGCAGCCCATTCCAAGGGCAAATCACTCTCTCTGGCAAGAACTTCCTCCTAACATCCAGCCTATACTTCCCTCGGTATAACTTGAGGCTGTGTCCCCTTGTCCTGTTGCTGGTTGCCTGGGAGAAGAGACCAACCCCCACCTGGCTACAACCACCCTGTAGACAGCAATGAGGTCTGCCCTCAGCCTCCTCTTCTCCAGGCTGAAGATGAAATGGTTGCATTTTGGAAAGTGCTGAACTGATGATTTGTGTTCTGCAGAAATTGAAAAGCTGCTGCTTTATTATTTCCAGGACTGTTGAAGAAAGTTTGCTAAGTGTTAAGTCTGTCCTTAGAGGGGAATCTTCTCCCTCTGAGCAAGTTTTTCATATCTGTATCACTGTAGCTTTCTATCATATCATTTGGAAGCTGGTCACAGGGCTCTAAGTGGGTTTTCTGCCTATATTTAAATTTAACAGCTATCATCTTAAATTATTGTATATAACAGTTTATTTAGTGTAGCATAATCCCATTCTTCTCTTCTCTCCCCTGTCTCTTCTTGTCCCCTGCTTTCTTTCCTCTTTCAGTACCTCTTTGAGACTGAAAGTCTTTGGTACTCAGAGGTAGTTGAACATTTCCTCTATTTCCATTCCAAATATATTCCATTTTTTATGAAATTAATTTTGGATTAAAAAAAAAGAAGGAAAAAAAATCCTTCCAATTACATTTGTGTGTTTATAGTAGTGTGGTAGGTGGTTTTTTTCATCACTCACAGGAGCTTTATAAAGCTGTAGTATTGTAGTTCCTCATCTATTTATGGATGTAGTAACAACAAGCTCCTGGCCAAGCTGGCAGCCCAAGGCTTGGACAGATTCACTCTGGTATGGGTCAAGAACTGGCTGGAGGGCTGGGCCCAGAGAGTGGTGGTGAATGGTGCCACATCCAGTTGGCAGCTGTCACTAGTGGTGTGCCCCAGGCATCAGTGCTGGGCCCAGTCCTGTTCAATATCTTTCTTGATGATCTGTACAAGGGGATTTAGTTCAGCATCAGTAAATTTGCAGATGACGCCAAGCCAGGAGCAGGTGTGGATCTGTTGGAGAGTAGGAGAGCCCTGCAGAGGGACCTTGCCAGGCTGGATGGGTGGGCAGAGGCCAATGGGATGAGACTGAACAAGGCCAAGTGCAGGGTTCTACACTTTGGCCACAACAACCCCAAGCAGCTCTGCAGGCTGGAGACAGAGTGGCTGAGAGCAGCCAGGAGGAAAGGGATCTGGGTGTGCTGGTAGATAGTAACTGAACATGAGGCAGCAGTGTGCCCAGATGGCCAGGAGAGCCAATGGCATCCTGGCCTGGATCAGGAATAGTGTGGCCAGCAGGACAAGGGAGGTTCATCTGCCTCTGTACTCAGCATCTTGAATGCTGTGTCCAGTTCTGGGCTCCTCAATTCAAGAGAGATGTTGAGATACTGAAACGTGTCCAGAGAAGAGTGACGAAGCTGGTGAGAGCCCTGGAGCACAGCCCTGTGAGGAGAGGCTGAGGGGGCTGGAGGTGTTTAGCCTGGAGAAGAGAAGGCTCAGGGGTGACCTCATTGCTGTCTACAGCTACCTGAAGGGAGGCTGTAGCCAGGTGGGGGTCAGTCTCTTAGAATCATAGAATCATAGAATCAACCAGGTTGGAAGAGACCTCCGAGATCATCCGGTCCAACCTAGCACCCAGCCCTATCCAGTCATCTAGACCAGATCTTCTTAAGATCTTTTCCATCTTAAGTACATTTTGTTGCTTATTTAATTTGTATTTCTTTTGCCTTTCACCTGGATGGGTGAAATAAAGAAATGACAATAAAGAAATGATTAATACCTGAATGTTACCTTGGCTCAGCTTAAAAACAGTGCCAAAAGGTCATCAAATGTTAATGTTAGCATCATCCCACGATTCTGCACTGACATGCAGCACTGGATATTTTTGTGGTCAAGGTTAGCATCACGTTCATCTTATTACTACTGTTCACACTATTCAGCGAAACACTGACTCTGCTGCTTGTATTTGTAGCAAGATTTTTCTACATGCAGACCAAAAGCCTCCTGAGCTGGAGTATCATTTCAGTTAAATATGTGTTTTAGCATTTGCAATCTCAGTAAAACCACTTCACAATATAGCTCCTCCTCAGAGATCTTTTTAAAAAAGCCTCTTGATAATTACTATTTTCCCAGTGTTTGGGAGGTAGAAGGCAGTAAAGTGCTCCTCATAAAATCTGTCTCGCTATAATTGATGATTCCCTTTCAGTATTCAAAGCACAGAATAGTTTTAACACTCCACTCTACTAAGGAACTATCTGATGTTGTATTTTCACAGTATCACCAAGGTTGGAAGAGACCTCATAGATCATCCAGTCCAACCTGTTACCACAGAGCTCAAGGCTAGACCATGGCACCAAGTGCCACGTCCAGTCCTGCCTTGAACAGCTCCAGGGACGGCGACTCCACCACCTCCCTGGGCAGCCCATTCCAGTAGCCAATGACTCTCTCAGTGAAGAACTTTCTCCTCATCTCAAGCCTAAATTTCCCCTGGCACAGCTTGAGGCTGTGTCCTCTTGTTCTGGTGCTGGCCGCCTGAGAGAAGAGAGCAACCTCCCCCTGGCCACAACCACCCCTCAGGTAGTTGTAGACAGCAATAAGGTCACCCCTGAGCCTCCTCTTCTCCAGGCTAAACGATCCCAGCTCCCTCAGCCTCTCCTCGTAGGGCTGTGCTCGAGGCCTCTCACCAGCCTCGTTGCCCTTCTCTGGACACATTCAAGCATCTCAATGTCCTTCTTAAATATGTTGATTGCTAAATAGGTTGATTGCTTAAACACAATTCAGTCATCAGGTGGAGTTTCATAATGACTTTATAGTTAATTAGTGTGTACTGTGTCTGTGGTAGGTGATTCCTGAACAACATCTTGTCACTGATATCTGCTTTTTTGGCTAAGTCAGTCACTGCAGCACACAGATCAAAAGAGCCTGTGCTGTTGAATTGTTCTGTGTGTATTTCTTTGAGAAGAAATACTGCAGCTTTGGTGCATGCAGCCACAGGCATGGCCAGCTTTAGCACTTGGCTGTTGTACGAGGTGAAGAGGTGCAGAGCAGTTATAAATAGAATCATAGAATCAGACAGGTTGGAAGAGACCTCCATGCTCATCCAGTCCAACCTAGCACCCAGCCCTAGCCAATCAACTAGACCATGGCACTAAGTGCCTCATCCAGGCTTTTCTTCTGCACCTCCAAGGGCAGTGACTCCACCACCTCCCTGGGCAGCCCATTCCAATGCCAATCACTCTCTCTGTGAAGAACTTCCTCCTAACATCCAACCTAGACTTCCCCCAGCACAACTTGAGACTGTGTCCCCTTGTCCTCTTGCTGCTTGCCTGGGAGAAGAGACCAACCCCCACCTGGCTACAGTCTCCTTTCAGGTAGTTGTAGACATCACTGAGGTCACCCCTGAGCCTCCTCTTCTGCAGGCTAAACAACTCCAGCTCCCTCATCAGGTAGATGTGCTGGGGAAGGTACGGGCTTGATATTAGGAGGAAGTTCTTCCCAGAGAGAGTGATTGGCATTGGAATGGGCTGCCCAGGGAGGTGGTGGAGTTGCTGTCCCTGGAGGTGTTGGAGAACAGACTGGATGAGGCACTTAGTGCCATGATCTAGTTGATTGTCTAGGGCTGGGTGCTAGGTTGGACTGGATGATCTTGGAGGTCTCTTCCAACCAGTTTGATTCTGTGATTCTATGATACACTGAACCTTGCCCTTGTGAAGGCTCAGTAAAAGATGTGTATGCACTTTGGCAGGGAAGGGGTGAGACATGGACAGGACACAGTGAGCATTCAGTCAGCACAGTCTGGCACAAGTACAGAAGTACCTCCAGACAGGCTTCAGACCAAGTTAGAAGGACAGGCATTTTATCATATTTATGTCATTGTTTACCCAACTTCTTTCCTGCTTCTGAAGAGCAGAGGAATAGCAAAGGAGATGATATATAGATTCCTGTGCATGAAGCAGATGCACATTACATCATGAACCAGTGCCTAGTGAATCAAGGGAAGCAATTTCTTTTTTGTCATAGGTAAACCCATTCTTGTGATGGTTTGGGTGTTACCTGCCCCTCCCCCCCTTATGAAATCACCCAGACTATACTCAGCTGAGCTGGAAATTAGGATGAAGCTTTATATTTACAGCTTAGCTCAATATACAAGCAGATATTTACAATCTATACAGCTATAGACAGGAATATACAAGTTAAACAGGTAATACAGAAACACAACAGCCCTCCCAGAAACCAGAGTCCCCAGGAGGGGCTCATAACCACCCTTCCACCTCCTTTTCACCCCTCTACGTTATTGCAGACTTTGCCTTACATTCAAGGTGAGTTTGGAGAATTGGCATGGGGGGTTAGAAGCAGAAGGATTAGTTAGATAGCAGGTTAGGGAGAGAAGTGCAGGCAGCCAGAGCCAGAGAGCAACTGTGTTATCTATGTTTATGTCCTTGTTTTTATCCATCTCAGCAAGCCTATGAGTGAAGCAGATATGACCTTTGTTTCCTTTTCACAGCCTATCATCTAATTCCTCTCACCAAAATATTCCAGCTAGCTTCAAACTAGCACAATTCTTTAACCTTTTCACGTTAGCCACTGTTAACAGAAATATCAGGTGAGTCAACTTTCATTGCCCAGATGATGCACTCTATTTTGGAAGCAAAGAATCAACCTCTTTTCTGCTCCATTAGTTTCACTGGCAGCACAAGGACAGTGTAATAATTTGCACATCTCTCTGGGAAAGATTAGCTGTACTCAGTTTTGCACTGTCTCTGTTTCATACGTGTAAGGACCAGGAATTTATCATTTGAAAACACCTTCACATTGCAGATATAGCAGACAGGCATGAGACTGCCCAGAGATTAACCATCTAGTATCTGGTAATCTATCTTAGAGTCCAATTTTTGTTTCCTCTCCAAAATGAGATAGGCTCCTTGGTAAACACATGCTATTAGAGGTACAATTAAATGGTCTGTAAACCTTCTATTACTAGGTTAATGATAGAACATATGGAGCTTTGAATACTAATTGTTGCAGCTAATCTTCAAGTTTGATCATAAGATAGGTGGTAAAGCTTGTTTCCAGACCCCTCAGCATCACCCCACTCCCCCAGCTATACAGCACTCTGTGCCTAGGAAATGATTAAAAAGACATTTGGGATCTTCATAAGAGGTTTTCAAGACATTGGAATGGGTTGCCCAGGGAGGTTGTGGATGCTTCCTCCCTGGAGGTGTTTAAGGCCAGGCTGGATGAGGCCTTGAGCAACCTGCTCTAGTGGGAGGTGTCCCTGCCTATGGCAGGGGGTTGGAGCTGAGTGATCCTTGAGGGCCCTTCCAACCTAAACCATTCTATGATTCTATGCTTTCATGGCATGGAAGGTGCTGTAAAATAGTTGTATTGATATTCAATAAATCATGACCTATTGAAGATGCTCAGAGGGCTGGAGCACCTCTGCTGTGAGGACAGGCTACAAGAGTTGGGGCTCTTCAGCCTGGAGAAGAGAAGGCTTCGAGGAGACCTTAGAGTGGCTTTCCAGTATCTGAAGGGAGCCTACAGGAAGGCTGGGGAGGGACTATTGACAAGGTCTGGTAATGACAGGACAAGGAGTAATGGGTTTAAACTGGAGAAGGGGAGGAAAGGAAAGGGTTCTTTGCAGTGAGGGTGGTGAGGCACTGGCACAGGTTGCCCAGGGAGGTTGTGGAGTGCAGAATTACTCAATGTGATCATCAGGTAACAGTGTGATCCCACGGTCAAGTAACCGGCGCTTGGTGATGGCCATTTGACCGCAGACTACGGCAGTGATTCGTGCCTGGACAGCTGCATGTCGAGCATCTGAGAACAAAATAGGTACATGGATATCTGTGAGGTATGGTTATGGAAGGTTTGCCTGAGAAGCACGTGTGCTTGTGTCATGGCACTGGTGATCAAGCCATGTAATAGTGCATGCTGTAGCTGGTGTCCCAGAGCCAGCGAGCCTCCTCTCTGCCAGCGTGTATCCCAGCTGCTGTCACATCTTTCAGTCTACATCTCTCAGCAATCATTTTCATTTGCCATAGGCTGGAAGGACCTTCCCCCTTGGCTACCTTCTGTCCTTTTGTATCTGTCAAGATAAGTCACTCCTTGTTGTTCTAGAAGTAAAACCCAAACAACAGGCATAGGATAAGGCCTTCCATTTAAAAAAGAGAGCAAACCAGGACAGATCTATTCTTAAATCCCCAGGATTTTTGGTTGGCATGAAGCTGTGCTTCTAAGTTCCTTGGAACACAGGTAACAAACAGTAAAACCTCTCCACCGTTGTCACATCAGTACTGACTTTATTCTTTACCTGTCCAAGGGAGTTCATGTCAGGCTGTGTTGAACAGAAGTGCTCTTTCAGGAAGCTGATGTCCCTTCTTTTGTCAAGTACTGCCTTTGATAGGAAAACCCTTTTGTTTGTGGTTTTCCTTCTTGCATTAGCAGTGCTCTTCTGCTGACACACAGTTATAAAGCATGTTGGCATGTCTACCTGTGAAGAAAACTTGCTCCTTCTGAAAATGGCCTTCAGTCAAATGCCACCACAAAAGTTAACATTAGTAATACATTTCTGTCTCAATTGTATCCATTTATATCAACTGAATTTCTGTCCAGCTGGGAAAGGAAACCTGTTTCTAAGTGATTCTATTCATATTTCTTTTTGCTATTCCCCATACTTTACAATTTCATCTTCCCAAGGAAATGTGCTGTTACAGCTTAGTGTTCTGGGTTTGCTTTGTCCTTAGCCATAGAATCATAGACTCATAGAATGGTTTAGGTTGGAAGGGACCTCAAAGATCATCCAGTTCCAACCCCCTACTATAGGCAGGGACA
>WAAF01003500.1:9128-78766 GCA_013400475.1 Tricholaema leucomelas | reverse complement strand
TGGGGACTCCAGAACTGCACACAGTACTCCAGGTGGGGTCTGAGGAGAGCAGAGTAAAGGGGGAGAATCACCTCTCTTGCCCTGCTGGGGTTGCTGCACAGGGTTGCTGTCTGGGCTGCATGTGCACACTGCTGGCTCATGTTGAGCTTTTCGTCAACCCAGACCCCCAGGTCCTTCTCCTCAGGGCTGCTCTCAGCCATTCCCCACCCAGCCTGTATCTGTGCCTGGGATTGCACCGACCCAGATGCAGGACCTTACACTTGGCCTTGTTAAACATCATGAGGTTGGCCTGGGCCCACCTCTCCAGCCTGTCCAGGTCCCTCTGGATGGCATCCCTGCCCTCCAGCAAGTCAATTGTGCCACAGTCCCTCGTATTCTGGAGACAAGATATGCTATCTCTCATCTTTGTGACTAGAGTGAAGGTTTTGCAGCAGTTAAGCCTTTTGCTTCACCTATCTCCTGCTTTTGGTGGACATGCTTAATCTGTCTAGCTCAGACTCAAATATAAAGCACAGGCTCCTGCAACTGTCTGGGTGGGATAAAGCTTTTCTGTTCTGACACACCTTCATTACAATTCATATAGCCATCATCATTTTGGCAATGTCAGTTAATTCTACTTGTGCATGTCACAGGTATGAAATGCTGATGTTCTCCACCAAGAAAAAAAACCAAAACCGACTTTGGGGGAAATTCTGAATATAGGCATACTGACTGCTTTGAATCAAAGAGGCTTAGAATTACTTCACTGCATTGAGTGCACTCTCAGCAAATTTGCTGATGACACCAAGCTATGTGGTGCAGCAGACAGGCTGGAGGGCAGGGATGCCATCCAGAGGGACCTGGGCAGGCTGCAGAGGTGGGCACAAGCCAACCTCACGAGGGCCAACAAGAACAAGTGCAGTGTCCTGTATCTGGGTTGGGGAAATCCCAAGCACAAATCAAGGCTGGGCAGGGACTGGCTGGAAAGCAGCCCTGAGGAGAGGGACTTGGGGATGCTGGTGGATGAGAAGCTCAACATGAGCCAGCAGTGTGCACTTTGCAGCCCAGAAAACCAACCAGAGCCTGGGCTGCATCAGAAGTGTGGCCAGCAGGGCGAGGGAGGTGATTCTCCTCCTCTACTCCGCTCTGCTGAGAACGCATCTGAAGTACTGCATCCAGTTCTGGAGCCTCCATTACAAGAAGGATGTGGAGATGCTGGAGCATGTCCAGAGAAGGGCCACAGGGATGGTCAGAGGGCTGCAGCAGCTCTGCTGTGAGGACAGACTGAAAGAGTTGGGGCTGTTCAGGGTGGAGAAGAGGATGCTCCCAGGTGACCTTCTTGTGGCCTTCCCATATCTGAAGAAGGCCTACAAAAAAGCTGGGGAAGGACTTTTCAGGCTCTCAGGGAGTGACAGGACTGGGGGGAATGGAGCAAAGCTGGAGGTGGGGAGGTTCAGGCTGGATGTGAGGAGGAAGTTGTTGAGCATGAGAATGGTGAGAGCCTGGAATGGGTTGCCCAGGGAAGTGGTTGAGGCCCCATCCCTGGAGGTGTTTAAGGTCAGGCTGGATGGGGCTGTGGGCAGCCTGATTTAGAGGAGAATGTCTCTGCCCATGGCAGGGGGCTTGGAAATAGATGATCCTTGTGGTCCCTTCCAACCCTGACTGATTCTACGATTCTCTGATTCTATGGGAGTGAAGGCTATCAGGGAGTGAGAGGACTAGGAAGAGTGGAACAAAGCTGGAGGTCAAGATGATCCTTGTGATCCCTTCCAACCCTGACTGATTCTATGATTACCTCTGAACATGTATTTGAAGGACCTGAGCCTCTTTCACCTTTTCATAACCAATTCTGAAGTGTTCTGAACCAGTACATTTTAGCTATGACTTCAGAAGGATCTTGTGCCTTTTTCTGATGTTGAAACGAGCATCCATGCTGTCAGGTGAGATCTAAGGCTAGAGCTGATGTTGTCTACATGTACAGCCTGTTATTGAGAGACTTAGAAAACATTTTGAAGATCTGGCTTCTGCAGTGGAAACGCAACTCTTGGAAGTTTGGCCACAAATGTCTTTGACAGTTTGCTCCCCCACTGTGTGTGCTGAGCACCTCTGGCCATGAAGGAACTTGTATTTGACTTCTAAGATATCTTAAGTTCACCTTCATGCCTGCTTGTCAGCTTTTGTCAGCCTGATATGGACTGAACCTAGCACGAACTCACAGAGGTTAACGTGCTCACAGCTATATAAAAAGATGTTATATTGGCAAAAACAATCACCTACTGTTCCCTGGAATTTCAGAATCTCTTGGATTCTTTTAACTAAATAAATATTTTGGGGAAGAGCTTTTCTTAACCAGTTCTAAATCTGACAATTATCTCGGTAGGGTTGGCTCCACAAAGTCCTGTGGAGCATCAGCGATCTGGTCAGGATAGAAATAGACTGGTCACGAATAGTTCCTGTAGGAGTGAAATGAGAGGGATGATTTAGATGAGTTCACCACTTAAGAAGCATATGGGCAGGCTGGGAAGCACATAGGCAGTAGGGGCATGGCTGACTGGGATACAATTACAGCAGGATATAAGATGTGGCATGTGGAAGTATAGTCATAGCAGAACTAAGAGGCAGTGGGGCTTCTCCCCCTCCACAAAAAGCTCTACAGTTTGCAGTCAACAGTCACTGCTCTGTTTGAGATTCATGCATGTGGCCGTACATGTAGAGCCCTGACTGTTTTCTCAATCACTACTTCTGCAGTTTGCAGAGGTTTGGGGGTTTTTTTTGGCAGTCTCTCTCTTGCCCCTTTCACTACACTTTCACTCTCGCTGCAGCTGTAATTGTTGCTGCTGTCTCACAGTACCTGGGCAGAGCGTAGAGGAATCAGACCTCTGAGCTGTGCACCAGGTTGCTTGCAATTCCTCTCTTTTCAAGTGCAATTATCTGAGTTCTGTGGTTTCCCTCTGTGCTGTCAGGAGAGCTGTATTTATTCTGAGGAGAGCAAGGTGCCCTTCCGAGGCTCTGATCCCGGGCAAGATGAAATGGCTGACATAATGGCAGACCATTTCCCTCCTTCCACCCCTAGCTGCATAAGCTGATATTGTCTGTCTTCATCTTGGCTCTCTCTGTTGTATAGCAAACTGCTACACTGGGAGAACCTATCTATTAAAAATGTGTCTTACTGTACATTGTTGACAGTTATCTGTTTGTGGATTTTAATACTAGAGAACAATGAAACATTGTCCATGGCTGTAAGACCATTTTTAGCTGGAGTGCTACATGATCTATGTTTCAGATTCAAGTGTCTTCACCTAACCTATTCAATACCTACTACAGTGCCCTGGTGAGGCCTGGAATACTGTGTCCAGCTTTGGGAGTGTGAGAGGAATGTGTTGGACAAAGTCCAACATTTAGCTTAGAGGATGATTGCAGGACATCTCTCCAATGAGGAAAGACTGAGAGAACTGGAGATGTGTAGCCTGGAGAAGAGAGGACTGAGGAGGGATCTTATCAATGTATATAATTACCTGGGGGCTGGGCATCAAGATGAGGGTGATGATCTGGTTTTTGTGGTGCCCAGTGGTAGGACAAGAAACAGAGGGTACAGGTTAGAACACAGGAGGTTCTATCTCAAGACAAGGAGACACTTCTTTACTGTGGGGGTAACAGAGCTACCCAGAGATGTTGTGGAATCTGCTTATCCTGAGACATTCGAAACCAGCTGGATGTGTTCCTGCCCTATCTGATCCTGCTTCGGCAGGGGGGTTGGACTCAACATTCTCTGGAGGTCCCTTCCAACTCCTAGCATTCTGTGATTCTGTGAATACAAAGCCTTTGAGTCAAGAATCATCTCTTGGAAACATCATGTAAATCTTGTCATTCCCTAAAGAAAAAGAAATAACTTCCTAGGAAGCCTCCTTGAAAAAAATAACCTTTCTGCTTCCTGCCCTCCCTCCAGTCCTTTTGGATACTTGCCTTGGATAGCTTAATGCTGCTTGATAAGCGTTGTAGGAGATCCCACAAATATTCCCAGACCTCTTCTGTGCTTTTTGTTGATGGCATTAATTTTGCATCATGTTCTCTCAGCTTGCTGCTTTCAGCAGAGCTGTGCTTTCTGCTAATTGAAATGCCTCTGTTCATCGAGTGATTATATTTAGATGTTTCTTAAATATGTGGATTCTTTTGTTTTCTTCTTCTCCTTTTCCATGACTGCCTCCCAGAATAAGCCTGTTGCCCATCTTTTTTTCTTTCTCTCAGGCAGTTTCAGAAGTACTGTCCCATGTTGTAAGAGTGTGTTCCTGAAATAGAAAGATAAATGCATTAACAAACATGCTTTTTCACACATTTGCTATACACACTTTGTTTTTCTATCTTGACTGGAGTAATTTTTGGCTCAAGAAATGGCAGCTTAAAAGCCTAAAATAGAGTAAAGTAGATTAACAGAAAGACAGTGAGCAGTGAGGACCTATCTTGTAGTTTGACTGACTCCCTGGCATTGCTTAAAATGGGATAACTTCTTTCAGTCTTAATTATTCATACTTGAAGCAGGTATTTCTTACCTCTCTTAGAAAGTAAGTGACTGTTAGCTGACTAGGCAGGAGCTAGCCATGAAGCACTGCAGATGCTGGGATTCAGTAGCCAGCACAGAAATGCTGGAAACCAGGTGCAGCAGACTCCGCACTTTTAATTCTGTTCACAGCGTTGGAGATGGAGCTTTACTCCCGAGCAGGTGTCTGCTGAATGACCTACTGGCTTATATACTTGTTGTCAGTTAAGCCTGGGAAGTACTCCACAGATTCTTTTTGGCAACAGCTCTTAGAGTCCCTGCTCTGGCCCTATACTCAGTGGTGGAAGAAGCTCAGTTATACTTGGAAATGGTTATTTCATATGGGATACCTATGAGGGGGTTCACAGGAAGATGTGAGCTATCCTGGGATAGCACTAGGAAAGCTCATCAGTGCTATCCTAGTTTACTTCCACATTCCTTGCCTGTCTGCAGGGCCTGTAGGCTCCATACCAATGGGATTTACAGGGTCTGGGTTGCCTTCAAATGCATGCGAAGAGAAGGAGCTCGCATCTGCTCAGAACATTTACAGAGGCTGTCTGCACCGAGTTGCAAAACACTTCATGGCCATACTTTAGATGTTAAGGACAATGCTGTGCAGGCATTGCTTCTAACCCAGTGTGTTTCACAAGTGACTAACGCCTGCCAGTGTCTTTGCTTTTTGGATGACTGAGGAGAACCTCTTGAAAAGGGCTGAACGTCTGCACTCAGGCTCACACCCTATCCTGGCTGTTTGAAGTTTTACCACATACAATCACCCACTGATTCCAAGGAAAAGCCATCCTGATGAGGGCGAATCAAGGCTGTGTGGCTGCATGCACTTCAGAACAAAAATGAGGGAAGAGGCATCCCAGTAGCACCTCTTAAATGAACGTGAGCCAGGTCCACCCTGGCTAGGACATGCAAACAAATGAGCAGTTCCATGCCTTTGTTTTCTCAAGAGTCTCACTGCACAAAATGCCCTTTGAGCACAGAGCACAGGGGATCCTCAGCTCTGTATTATTGCTTCTGCAGGTGCAAATGCTTTTGTCTTTGACATATATGCTGATTTAGTGCCCAGTGCCCACCTACTACACTCCGAGGCTTTGATTTTCAGATTTCCTCACTTTACCAGGGAACCCAGTAGTAATTTAACCAGCAAGATCTTGAGCTGGGCTACCTGTACCAATGCTGCTGCCACATTTATTTTCCCAGTAAAACAGTTAATGGGTTTGAGTACAGATGTGAACCTTCATGGAGTTCCATCTCGGAACGTATTTGCTTTGTTTTCATTCACTTTAGCATTTCTCATTCTTTTGCATGCATAACATTGCAGAACACAGTTACAACCAGAGGCATTTATTCTCTGAACCTCAAGATCATTGTGGTGTAAGGCTGCACTATGATTAATGCAAGATACTGGAGTGAGGATGATGTAGTGATTTTAAAGACACATGAGCAGCCTGGCTTGGTGCCGATCACAAGCCAGAGCACAAGGATAACGAAGCTGCTACAACTTCTGACAAAGCCAGTGGTTTAGGAAGGAACTGAGGACATGAGACCACATGTGTAGAGTGGGTTTTAAGCACATGGTGGGGCGCTGTAGGAAGTGTGGGAATTTGAATGGTTGTTTTGGGGAACTGCAAGGTAAAGGATATGGGAAGGGAGCTAAGGTTATCACAGCAGGGGATACAGGACAAAACCCCACAGGAAACAAGGTTTCATTAGCCCTGCTGCTTTCAGAACAACTTGTTTTAATTAAGCTTCCCTTCCATTTCTACAGGGAAAATGGAGGAAAGGGAAGAAAAAAAAAAAAGGGGAAGGGAAAGGAAAGGGAAAACCTGAACAAATAAAATAAAACCCATGAATCAACCTTCACATTTTTTTACAATCAACTACTGTGCCACTCCCTTTCACCCTAGTAATAGCATTAATTACATACCTATTATGTTGCTATTAAAACATTTTCCAAAAGGCATCTGTATGACCTGCAGGTTGCTCCCTCTTGTCTTAGCTAGGTGGTATTTTTCTTGATAAAGGTATCTGTAGCAGAAACTTGTGGTCATTTCTGATAATGAAGAAGTTTAGAGGTAAAGCCTTTTGTCTTTCCAACTCTGAGGATTTTCCTGTCTACCTCAGTGGGACTGGGATTTCAGTCTGTGCCTGCAAGGCAATGCATCTTTGGTGATATCTTGTAATTTAATTTCATAGCATTGCATGGTGATGAGACTCTTCCACTCTGTGTGGTGATTTTGTCTTTGAATGTGGGAGATTGTGCTACTCAGAAGTGGACAATCATTCAGTCATGACAGGGTCACTGACATGGATGCAGAATCTAGTCTAGAAAGAAACATGGGTCCTGGGCTGCACTGGGAGAAGTGTGGCCAGCAGGTAGAGGGAAATGATCCTCCCCCTCTACTCTGCACTGGTGAGACTCACCTGGAGTACTGTGTCCGGCTCTGGAACCTCTATTGCAAGAGGGATATGGATGTGCTGGAATGCATCCAGAGAAGGGTCATGAGGATGATCAGAGGCCTGGAGCACCTCTCCTGTGAGGAGAGACTGAGGGAGTTGGGAATGTTCAGTCTGGAAAGGAGAAGGCTCTGAGGTGACCTTATTGTGACCTTTCAGTATCTGAAGGGTGCCTACAAGAAAGCTGGGGAGGGACCTTTTAGGATGCCAGGTAGTGATAAGACTGGGGGGAATGGAGCAAAGCTGGAAATGGGTAGATTCAGACTGGATGTTAGGAAGAGGTTCTTCACCATGAGGGTAGTGAGAGCTTGGAACAGGTTGCCCAGGGAGGTGGTGGAAGCCTTATCCCTAAATGTGTGTAAGTCCAGGCTGGATGAGGCTCTAGACAGCCTGATCTAGTGTGAGATGTCCCTGCCCATGGCAGGAGAGGTGGAACTAGATGATCCTTGTGGTCCCTTCCAACTCTGACTGATTGCTTCTATGCTTCTGTGTTTGAACTTCTCGCAGTGCTCACTGAAAGCTGGAAGCTGTATCTTTAAGTGGCTGTGACAGCACCTGGCAAGCCCATACCGAGACTGGCCAGGTCTCTTGAAAACCAGGGAGGTGACAATCATCAGACTGGGGAGAGCATACCTTTGAGATGCTTAACTTTTACCCCGCCTTGCAGGGTTTCAGTTGCCTTGCAAGAACATTGACTTCCAAAGAATGTTCTGGTTTTGCATGATTTCAGCTGCTCTGCTTGTACTGGTGATGTCCCAGGCTTTGACTGAGTGCGCTGTGGCAGAACTGTGGCCCTGTGGCTGAGCTGAGAAAGTCAGAGCTCTGGCAGCGCAGGAGCTTTAGGAAAGGCAGCTATTTCCTCCTTTTTAAAGTGGGTGTATGAACACTTCACTCCCAGTGGTAAGACAAGGTTAACATAATAATACCTGTCCACGACTTGAAGTGACTTGGGTCAGAGACATAGCTAAGAGAAAAGCGAGGAACAGAAAACTACCAAGTCTGTTCTCTCTTTTCAAATGACATTTAGCTTGGTCAAGAGAAGTGGAGGACAAAGCAAGAAAGGAAGAAAAGAAAGCAAAAAGAAAGTGTGCAACAGTAAGGAAGGAAGATGCAAAAGAAGGAAGTTATTCTTCCCCTGTACTGTTATTCTGCCCCTGTACTCAACACTGGTCAGGCCACACCTTGAGTACTGTGTCCAGTTCTGGGCTCCTCAATTCAAGAGAGATGTTGAGGTGCTGGAAGGTGTCCAGAGAAGGGCAACAAAGCTGGTGAGGGGCCTGGAACACAAACCCTATGAGGAGAGGCTGAGGGAGCTGGGGTTGTTTAGCCTGGAGAAGAGGAGGCTCAGGGCAGACCTCATTGCTGTCTACAACTACCTGAAGGGAGGCTGTAGCCAGGTGGGGTTGGTCTCTTCTCACAGACCACCAGCAACAGAACAAGGGGACCCAGCCTCAAGTTGTGCTGGGGGAGGTCTAGGCTGGATGTTAGGAGGAAGTTGTTGGCAGAGAGAGTGATTGGCATTGGAATGGGCTGCCCAGGGAGGTGGTGGAGTCACCGTCCCTGGGGGTGTTCAGGAAAAGCCTGGATGAGGCACTTAGTGCCCTGGTCTAGTTGACTGGCTAGGGCTGGGTGCTAGGTTGGACTGGATGATCTTGAAGGTCTCTTCCAACCTGGTTGATTCTATCCTATTCTAGTCTATTCTAAGAAAGAGGAAAAACAAAGACTTTGTACTGCGAGGAGCAGCAGAACCATAAAACATCCAATAAACCCACATGGAAAAAGAATATAGCTGATTTCCTGCACCTCTCTGAATTATGTTTCAGAAAATGTATAGCACACATACTGTGTTTAAAGCAGATTTGACAACATATAAAACATCAGAAATATTATGACATTGGCCAATATTTATGATGTATATTTCCACACATAAAATACATTGTGTCATGTCATGGATTTTAAAAAGCATGGAAATTGGCCATGTCATAATATTTTAGAGAGTGGTTTTTTTTTTCTTTATATGTTGTCAGAGATATTTTAAATATATGTGCTCAGCATTTTATGAAACTTCCAACACATGGACATAAGGAAAATGTATCCTGGGTTCACAGGAGACCAGGATTTAAAATCTAAAGTTCAGCTAATGCACATTTTCTAATACAGAAATATTTTCTTTTTCTTTTTTTTGGGGGTGTGTGAGCTTCAATGTGTTCACCTTATTGCATTTTGTATAGATTTACAGCAGTGGTGCTCAGTGGTTAACAAAGGAGGTTTGACCTGAAGTTTTAATGTAGGTGAAATGCCCTGGGATAGGACAAGGAGCAATGGGTGTGAGTTGCAGCAAAAGAGCTTCTGCCTCAACACAAGGGGGAACTTCTTGACTGTAAGGGTCACAGAGCACTGGAATAGGCTTCCCAGAGAAGTTGTGGGGTCTCCTTCTCTGGAGACTTTGAAGGCCTGTCTGGATGTGTTCCTCTGTGGTCTGTGCTAGATAGCATTGTCCTGCTCCTGTCTGGATGTGTTCCTCTGTGATCTGTGCTAGATAGCATTGTCCTGCTCCTGTCTGGATGTGTTCCTCTGTGATCTGTGCTAGATAGCATTGTCCTGCTCCAGCAGGGGGGTTGGACTCGATGATCTCCTTGGGTCCCTTCCAACCCCTAACATCCTATGATCCTATGAAGTGGCTTCCTGCTACATTTCAAACAGGGGCTGTAAAGTCAGTTGGTAAGCAGGCCTCCCATGCATCTTTGCAGACACCAAGCATGGAGGCTAATATGAATCCTGTGTGATCTGTGTTAAATAGTATTGTCCTGCTCCGGCAGGGAGGTTGGACTGGATGATCTCCTTGGGTCCCTTCCAACCCCTAACATCCTGTGATCCCAGAGCGGGATCATCAAGCATCCTGCACAGCTACAGAAAGCCTCACAGAAAGAAAAGGTATTCAGCTGGCAAAAAAACCTTCAGTATTACTAATTATTTGCACTCCCTACTGGAACATTTTGGTGCTAGCCCTCAAAGTACAACACCATGGAACATGCAGCAGTTCCTCTTGGAAGAGCATGAAGACCCTGAAATGGTTTAGGTATTTTATCTGTGTGAAAATGGAGGAGAGGTTAAGGGGGATCAAAGTTTAAAGAACTTGCTGAAGATCAGAGGGAAGTTTTGGCATTTTCCTGAAACAAGAACATGATTCCCAATCCTGTGATTTAGCTACAAGGACACCCTTGGTTTCCAAATTTCTTGGGGAATGATGGCAGCAATTCTGCCAGCAGATTAATTCTAAGCTGTATTATTAAAGTTCATATTTGCCAATACTGCAGTGTGAATATCAAGGTGAATAGAGCTATTTATTTCTGATCTTCCAACTTCTTGGTTTAGTGGTGACCTGGCAGTGCTGGGTTAAGAGTTGGACTTGATGATCTTAAAGGTCTCTTCCAACCAAAACAACTCTAAGATTCTTGCTTCTATTTTTTCTCTAAATGTAAACTCTGCTGCTGGAGACGTTGCATGGTATGCCATGAAAAGCCTACATGGCATCACGTAGTGTTATCATGCACATTTAGTTAGCCTGCACCTTCCAGCATCTGTGTGGGGTCACCACAGGTGGTATTAGGGATCCTTTGGTTTGCTTTGCTTTACTGGTTGGGTTTTTGTTGTTTTTTGGGTTTTTTTTTTTTGCATTTACTACTTTTTACATTAGCACATTAGCAAAAACTGGCTGGAAGTAAATGTTTCCAAGGGCTCTACTGAATGTATCTCCCAAGGTCTTTGAGGAAACAGAAGCAGCAGACGTGCCTCTTATAGAGATAATGGATATGACATTACCAAGCAAGGTCTTTGAGGGAACAGAAGCAGATGTGCCTCTTATAGGGATAATGTATATGACATTACCAAGCACTACAGAATAGTTTTAGTTGTAGGCATCACTGTGAATAAGGATAGGTGGAGGTGGGGTGAAAGACTATGTTTGCTTTAGCAGCTATGCTAATGTTGGGCTAATGTGTCCAGAGAAAGGGGTCAAAGGTGGTGGGACACATGGAACACAGCCCTGTGAGGAGAGGCTGAGGGAGCTGGGGTTGTTTCAACTGGAGAAGAGGAGGCTCAGGGCAGACCTCATTGCTGTCCACAACTACCTGAAGGGAGGCTGTAGCCAGGTGGGGGTTGGTCTCTTTGCCCAGGCAAACAGTAACAGAACAAGGGGACACAGTCTCAAGTTGTGCCAGGGGAGGTCTAGGCTGGATGTTAGGAGGAAGTTGTTGGCAGAGAGAGTGATTGGCATTGGAATGGGCTGCCCAGGGAGGTGGTGGAGTCACCGTCCCTGGGGGTGTTCAGGAAAAGCCTGGATGAGGCACTTAGTGCCCTGGTTTAGTTGACTGGATAGGGCTGGGTGCTAGGTTGGACTGGATGATCTTGGAGGTCTTTTTCAACCTGGCTGATTTTGTGATTCTATCCTATGATTCTATGAACTCTGCTCTAGAATCATGGAATCATAGAAAGTCAGGGGCTGGAAGGAACCTTGAAAGATCATGTGGTCCAGCCCCCCTGTCAGAGCAGGACCACCTAGATCAGATCACACCAAAAGTAGCTCTTACTGGCTACTTAAATATTACTCTTCTGTTTGGCTCCTAAATGTTGGTGTGACAGTTCCTTCAGCTAAATATATGCCTAATTGAAACAGCAGTAGTGCTTTTAAAGTAGAAATCAGTTTGGAGAGTATTTGAAACCCATATGTGTTCTGTAAATGGCTACTGGAATGGGCTGCCCAGGGAGGTGGTGGAGTCGCCGTCCCTGGAGCTGTTGAAGGCAGGATTGGACGTGGCACTTGGTGCCATGGTCTAGCCCTGAGCTCTGTGGTAACAGGTTGGACTTGATGATCTATGAGGTCTCCTCCAACCTTGGTGATACTGTGAGACTGTGATAAATGAGGTTACCCCAATGTCTCAATTAGATTGGGATTTTTTTTTCCTCTATACTGCTGACTAATAGGAGAACTTGCTTCAGCATTTGCAGAAGAATTTGGCTTTCAAACTCTGTCCAACTGTTTTAACATAGGTTTCCTTTTTTTTTTTTTTTACTGATTTATTGGAAACATTTTTGAGGATAGCATAAAGACATCAATTCTCCAGAGCAAGTTATTGTTTTCACATATGCTCCATGTTAATGTCTGTGTTTTAGTGAAGGTCTTACTTTTGGGGAAGCTGGAGGAGAGGGAAGGTTTGAGCAGCATATGCATGGTGGCCTCTTCTTCTTCCTTGTGTATCTTTTCATAATTCATTTGTGATGGTTTGGGTATCCCCCCGCCCCCCCACACTTTAGAAATCACCCAGACTAGACTCAGCCGACTCTGTCCCCAGGAGGGACTCTCAACCACCCCCTCACCTTCCCCCTACCCCTCTCAACCTTACCCCAATCCCAAGGAAGAATGGAGGTTCAGCCAAGGGGATTAAGAANTTCTTTTCACCAAAACATTCTAGCTAGGCTCAAACTAGCACACTCCCCACACTTTGGAAATCACCCAGACTAGACTCTGCCAGCTCTGGACATTTGAATGAAGCTTCTTATTTACAGCTTAGCTCAACATACAAGCAGAGATTTCCAGTATATAGAGTGATAGACAGAAATAGACAAGGTAAAAGGTAATACAGAAACACAACAGCCCTCCCAGAAACCTGAGTCCCCAGGAGGGGCTCTCAACCACCCTTCCACCTTCAACCACCCCTCTCAACCTTACCTCAGTCCCAAGGAAGAATGGAGGTTCAGCCAGGGAGTTAGGAAGCAAAGTGGATTAATCAGGGAGATGGCAGAGAGGCGAGAGAGAGAAAAAAAATGCAGCTCCGAGCTCATCATCAGCAGCAGAAGGACTCCTTATCTATGTTTGGATTCTTGTTCTTATACATCTCAGCAAGCCTATGGGTGAAGTAGACACCACCACTGTTTTTTCTCTTTCACAGCCTGTGGTCTAGTCCTTCTCACCAAAACATTCTAGCTAGGCTCAAACTAGCACACCATTCCATGTCTTTTCCAACAGATTACCCTTGAAATACAGACTTATATGGCAAAAGAGCAGCTACTGCAAACTTGTACATACTTGAGATAAACAGCAAACCAAAAGATCTTTAGTTTCTTAGGGGCTAAGAAACTAAAGATCTATAGGGCTAGTTTAGGGGCTAAGAAACTATATTGTCTCCTGCTGAGAAAGGGAGAAATAAGGAAACAACCTCAACAGTGAAACTTATTACCAAGTAAGAAAAAAACAACGTGAAAGCATGGTATGTATTTGCAGTTACAAACAAAGGCTCCAGTTCTTTCCCTCTGTGGACAAACCTTGATTAGAGACAGGAATTTAGAGCAAGTGCTTCCCTTAGTTCTTAGGAAAACATGCCCAACATAGTGACAATATAAAGTGGGAATTTGACATGTCCTCCTATCCAGAAGATGCCAGTCTCATGCCCCATCAGTAGTTAGTATTAAGGGTAAATGTAAAATTTAAGCCACTGTTGTCAAAAGGAGGTAGACATAAGAGGGCAACCCCTTGAAGAAAGTTAAAGCAACAGAGAAAAAAGATGGCTCACAGGGAAAACTGAAGTAATTCACATGGAGAGAGGTCATTTAGTGAACTCTGTCCAGCTGTTTAGGGGAAGCAACAAGACCATCACAACGTGCTTTGAAATGTATCTAGCAGAAGTGGGTCTGGGGCCTCTGCTGGAATTGCCCTTTTTAACTCTTCCTCCTGAAAGCAATGTGTTTGCCTTTACCCTGCAGTGTGACTGTGATATGCTTTCCTTCTGTTAAACCAAACCCAAGAAAGATTACTGTGAGTGAGCAGAAACCCAAGGAATTCAAACACAAAATTATGTTTCAGAGGTACTCCAGCTCCACATCAATGCTAGTTTGTAGCATTATAAAGTATGTTTTTTTGGTTAGACTTTTGGAGTAAGACTTCATAAACCCTATGCCAGCTCTGAGTTGTGAAGCGTTCCATACAAACTAGTAGTGTTTCTCACTGCCCATGGAAGAAAGAAAAAGGATACTTAGGATGTGTGTGCTGTACAGCAGGACCTCACCTTGCAATCTTCCCCACTCAATCTGACCCCACTTCTTCTCCAAATGTCTTCCCTTTGTGTGCAAAAGCCCTGAGATCCTACATCCATAGGGACAAAAAGCTTTGAGTGCTTCGGCACTGAGCAGAGAGGGGAACTGTTTCTGCACAAATCCTGTGTTCAGTGCTTCTGCTCAGCTCACATCTCCTAACACCTTCCAGAATGTTATTTCTTACCTGGGAGAGTCAGCAGGTTTAGGTCTGAGAGGATCTGGCCATCAGCAGGAATCTTCAACAGTACCATGGAAAGGACATGAAACACCTGGCACGGTCCCAGATACTTGCAGCCTGGAACATTTAATGGCACTCAAGGGGTGAAATGACTAAACTGTGAACCTCTCTCCCCTCACCCTCCTATTTTTTTATTCTTTATAACTACACTTTTGAACATGCAGAGCATAGATGTTTTCTAACTTCCTTTGTCTCTCTGCTTCTTACTTGTGAGTCCTTGGGGTCCAATTGAAAAAAAGTGTTCTGCTCCATTTACTAAGGGTTTTGGCAGGGTTATTCTAGGAAAGGGCAAGGAATGCACTGTTTTTACTTAGCTGTGCCCACAGGTCACTCCTTGTGCACTGCATGCAGTTTAAGGATTAGGATTTCCAGTTTGCTTGTACTAAGAAGGCTACATGAACCTTTCTGTCTCTGTCTCACACAATCATGTGCATACAACCACATAAGTACACATCTTACATTAAGAGAGATGTTGAGGTGCTGGAACGTGTTCAGAGAAGGGTGACAAAGCTGATGAGAAGCCTGGAACACAGTCCTGTGAGGAGAGGCTGAAGGAGCTGGAGGTGTTTAGCTTGGAGAAGAGGAGGTTCAAGGGTGACCTCATTGCTGTCTACAACTACCTGAAGGGAATTTGAAGTGGAGAGGGAGCAGCTTCTTCTCCTTGGTGTTGAGTGACAGGACTAGAAGAAATGGTTTCAAGGGGAGGGTCAGGCTGGATATTAGGAAATATTTCTTCACTGAAAAAGTTCTCAAACCTCAGAGTGGTCTGCTCAGGGAGGTGGTGAAGGAAGGTTGTAGCCAGGTGAGGTTGGTCTCTTTTCCTAGGCAATAAGCAATAGAACAAGGGGACACAGTCTCAAGTTGTGCCAGGGGAGGTCTAGGTTGGATGTTAGGAGGAAGTTCTTCCCAGAGAGAGTGACTGGCATTGGAATGGGCTGCCCAGGGAGGGGGTGGAGTTGCCATCCCTGGAGGTGTTCAAGTAAAGCCTGGCTGAGGCACTTAGTGCCATGGTCTAGTTGACTGGCTAGGGCTGGGTGCTAGGTTGGACTGGATGATCTTGGAGGTCTCTTCCAATCTGGTTGATTCTATGATTCTATGATCTTCAGTATTCACTAAAATGAAACTTGTCTGTGGTGTTTGAGTGTTCTCATTCCTCTGAATTGAAGAAGTAATTAAGAGAGGCAGTACTTTTCCAGGACATCTTTTTGTTGAAATTTTGGACTAGATTTATGAAATTAGAAGGAGTCTTAATAACATTTGGTACCTCTTTTTTTCCCCTAATTTTTATAAACATATTTTTGACTCTGTTCCGTGGGGATTTTATTCCCAATCTATGACATTTCACAGCCTACTATAGTTGTCATTAATGTCTGTGTGGTGGAGAGTCCCAAGGGTCACAGAATGGGCTTGAGTGTGTTTATCTGCCTTTCTACAGTGCAGCCAGAGGTGGGAAAACAGGGCAAAAGAAACCCTGACAACCAAATCTGGTTTGGTCTGGTGGCACGAGAGGGGTTCATATGACCACGTCCCTGTCGCGTGCAAGGCGTATGTGTCCCCCATTTTTGGAAGGGAACAGCCTGTGGGTGCTTCCTTTTTTAGGTATATTTGGGTGATTGCCAAAGTTGTTTGGGTGATACTGTGGCCAATGAGACCATTAACCTCGGCCACTGTCCTATAAAAGGGGGTACACAGCTGAATAAGGGGCTTGCTTGCTTGCCTGCGCGCTCGTTCGCTCCTCGTTCACCTGCCACCCGCCTGCCACCTCAGCCTGCCGTGCCAGCAGCCCATTCCACGTGGAATTCACCACAGGACTTCTATTGAAGGTTTTCCTGCCTATGCTTTGGGCCACAGACATTTGACTGAGGACTAGTGAGTATTCTTCATTCTTTGTTCAAGTTGCTAAAGGAATTTAGTTAACCTCACAAGTGGTGAGTTAAGCTGCAAGACTCTCTATCAAAAATTCTGGGCCCTCAATTTAAGAAGGACATTGAGATGCTTGAACGTGTCCAGAGAGGGCCAATGAGCCTGGTGAGAGGCCTTGAGCACAAGCCCCATGAGGAGAGGCTGAGGGAGCTGGGGTTGTTTAGCCTGGAGAAGAGGAGGCTCAGGGGAGNGTGATACTGTGATGGTCTAGATGACTGGCTAGGGCTGGGTGCTAGGTTGGACTGGATGATCTTGGAGGTCTCTTCCAACCTGGTTGATTCTATGATTCTGTCTGTGGAAGGTAATCCAGCCTAAGACAGCAATATAAAATGCCTACATTATCACCAAATGGCCTTTTATTTTTCAGCTGTCAACAGCCAAATCCAGCAAGTTACTAATCAAGGGAAGTCTAATTCAGTGGCTTAGAGAGGACATTTAGGTCACTAACGATCAGCACCTGATTAATTTTTAAGCCATCAAAATGCACTTAGGACATCAAAACAAGACATTTCATTTTACCCAGGATCTGAGGGAAGATAGATACACGAGCTATTTAAGTTCCACAAGGCTAGATATACAAGCAGGGAAAATAAAAATCAGCCACTAAAAGCTCTGATCTTTTCCTTTAAAGACAGGGACAGGGGGCAATGTACCAAACAGATGTTTTTTTCAAACCCATCTCTGTAAGCTGATGGTGAACTCCAGACCACTTCATTTGAAGACCTAATCCTGGTCCTAATTAATCAGGAATGTCATGTGTTTTACTGCTGAAATATATTTTGCTAATTCAGGGAAATAATAAAACATGAAACAGTTGTGAGCAATCTCAGCTCTTGAAAGCTAACAATGTACAGCTCTTATTTTACCAGGGAATTCTGCTCAGCCTAACTGTAAGCATGATAGAATTAAATGGCTTCTGCATAATACCACTAGCTGTTCCCTTTTCTTTTCCCTTTTGCAGATCCTTAAGGGCAACACCACTACATAAATATGTCTCCTTTACTTGGGCTAATGGAACCCAGGCCAGGGTGAGCCCAGCACTACCCAACACTTGATTTTCTAGGCTATTTATAGAGATGATCTTTAAAGCACCATTAATATTATCCATTTTAGAGTGATTGAGAATTTGGCTCCACTTCCTTGCCCCTCCCAGGGCTATAGCTGTCAAGGTATCGAGTAATGGAATCCAGTAGCATGAAATAGTGGATTTATTTTGCTTAGGCACACACACACACATGCAGAGTCATCATAATTTCCTATGACATTTAAGAGAAGAAAAACTCTCATACATAACATTGTAAAGGTTGACTATTTGGCTACCAATTTTTTTTCCAAAACACCTATTAAAGTTGTAATCAAAAATGTTCCAGGCCACAGGGTTGGGTGGTTAAATTACACACCGAGGGGGAGATGGGGCTGTGAACGCTCAATGTGAGCTTTCTTCTCTCCAAAATTTCTTTCATTAGGGGAAAAACCTAAGACAGGCAACTCAATTTTATAATAAGAAAATGCCATTTATATATATATATATATATTTTTTTTTTTTTTCTTCTGCTGAGCTGAGCCTTTTGGAAACTCAAAGGGTTCCAAGCGCGCTGTTAGGTTTGTTTTTTACAGCGTCAGCATTTTCATACACTGTTGGAGGGTTGTTGGTTTTTTTTTTTTCCTGAATTTTAACAGTCAATCCATTTTGGAAATATTTTATACTCCAGAGGAAAGATTTTTGCTCTGCCCAAAGCGAGGAAGAGTATCATATTTAAGCTGTGTGATCTATTTTTAAAAATGCCATAAATATGGAACGAGTCCTTCCCAAATTGTTCGCGTCCCAAACAGCGCCTAGCGGATCTGCAAGCGAGGGCTCTGCAAGCGAGGGCTCTGCTTGCTTTTGTTCTTAAAAGAGATTTCTTAAGTGGATTCCCTCTGCCAGCATTAAGGTGAAAGCTCAACATTGCTTCTTCTTTGTTAGGTCTTGCAGGATATTGGCACAGAAAGCCGTGTGGGTAGATGTAACTTCATCGGTCTTGTGGCTACCTCCTATAAGGATGATAGAATCAGTCAGGGTTGGAAGGGAACACAAGGATCATCTAGTTCCAAGTCTTCTGCCACAGGCAGGGACACCCTACCCTAGAGCAGGCTGCCCACAGCCTCATCCAGCCTGGCCTTAAACACCTCCAGGGATGGGGCCTCAACCACCTCCCTGGGCAACCCATTCCAGGCTCTCACCACTCTCATGCTCAACAACTTCCTCCTCACCTTCAGCCTGAACCTACCCATCTCCAGCTTTGCTCCATTGCCCCTAGTCACTGCCTGTCACTGCCTGAGAGCCTGAAAAGTCCCTCCCCAGCTTTTTTGCAGGCCCCCTTCAGATACTGGAAGGCCACAATAAAGTCACCTGGGAGCCTCCTCTTCTCCAGACTGAACAGCCCCAACTCTTTCAGTCAGTCTTCATAGGAGAGTTGCTGCAGCCCTCTGATCATCCTCATGGCCCTTCTCTGGACACACTCCAGCATCTCCACATCCCTCTTGGAATAGGAGCTCCAGAACTGAATGCAGTACTCCAGGTGGGGTCTCACCAGCGCGCAGTAGAGGAGGAGAATCACCTCCCTGGCCCTGCTGGCCACACTTCTTCTGATGTAGCCCAGGATCTGGTTGGCCCTCTGGGCTGCAAGTGCACACTGCTGGCTCATGTTGAGCTTCTCATCCATCAGCATCCCCAAGTCCCTCTCCTCAGGGCTGCTCTCCAGCCAGTCCCTGCCCAGCCTGGATTTGTGCATGGCATTGCCCTGACATAGATGCAGGACACTGCACTTGTTCTTGTTGAACCTCCTGAGGTTGGCTTGTGCCCACCTCTCACTATTAAAGTGATCCAGAGGCCACTGTAGCCACCAGGAGGCTTTCCAGCAAGGACAATATGTGTGCTAGTTTGAAGCTAGCTGGAATGTTTTGGTGATAAGAATTAGATTACAGGCTGTGAAAAGGAAACAATGGTGATGTCTACCTCACTCATAGGCTTGCTGAGATGCCTAAGAACAAGAACACATAGATAACATAGTCGCTCTTTGGGCTCTGTGAACTTCTCTCTCTCTAACCTAACCTGCCATCTCTGTGACTAATCCACCTACTCCCTAACCCCCCTGGCTGACCCTCAAAACTACCTTGACTGTTTCACACAAAACATTTAAGCTACAGCCATCTCCTCTTTTTTCAGGTTTTCTTTGTTGCTTTTTAAGTTGAATTGATGATAACCAGAAGTTTTAGAGGCAGTTACTCCCACCCTTTCTCTGCTGTCCTCACTGAGAGAGTCATTGGCTACTGGAATGGGCTGCCCAGGGAGGTGGTGGAGTCGCCGTCCCTGGAGCTGTTCAAGGCAGGATTGGACGTGGCACTTGGTGCCATGGTCTAGCCTTGAGCTCTGTGGTAAAGGGTTGGACTTGATGATCTGTGGGGTCTCTTCCAACCTTGGTGACACTGTGATACTGTGATTCAGGTTAGAAAAGACCTCTAAGATCATCAAGCCCAACCTTCTATCCAACACTGCCATGACCACTAGAGACCATGTCCTGAAGTGACACATCTACTCATTTTTTTTAACATTTCTATGGATGGTGACTCCATCACTTTCTTGAGCATCCTTCTTCAGTGCCTCACCACTCTATCAGTAAAGAAATTCTTTCTAATACCCAATCTAAACTTCCTGTGATGCAGCTTGAAGCCATTTCTGCTTGTCCCATCAGTAACCACCTGGGAGAAGAGGCCAGCACCAGCCTCACTACAACCTCTTTTCAGGTAGATGTAGAGAGCAATAACATCTCCTCTCAGTCTTCTCGGGGCTAAACAAAAATCTGCCCCAAAACAGATTAAAGCACATTCCCAGAGTGAGTATTTTGCATCACAAAGAGCATGAGCTGCAGCGTGCCCAGTGGGAATAACCTCTACGGTCACAGTGTGGTCCTAAGTGGTGAAGCTCTACCAGGCTGCCTCCAAGAGCTTTGGTGTTTTGGACCACCTGCTCTCTTGCCTTGGTTTAGCATGAAGTCGAGGCCTCATCTTTGGAGCAGCACTTCTGTCTAGGGTTTTTTTTGGGGAACATTTGTTTGTTTAATTTAGAGGTGGCATATGAAAGGGAGAATCTGGCAAAAGTATAGAGCTGAAGAATCCAGTAGCTCTCTAGAGAAATCAGTTACAGGGCTGGGATTTTTCTCTAGTAACCCAAAGGAATTAATCTCCTTCCTTCACATAAACAAGCCTCATGCAGAGACTAGGTAATAAAATAATTACAACCACACTTCACATACACATTACCATCTGCCCTTTTCTGTTCTGACAGCAGTTCTTCCTCAGGCTTATGTGAAAGGGGGAAAAAAAATGCTTAGGGCAGAAGAAAAACATATCAGTAAAGAATAATGTGTGTTTCCTTAGTAGAAAGCCTAGGTCCTCTCCTGCCTCCTTCTTCCAGCACATACAGAACTATAAAACACAGGACTGTTCACAGGATATTAAGCATTAAAGTGCTGATGTCAGCAAGCCAACAAAAATGCAAAGGGCAATATATACAGAAGTGTTAGTGGGGCTACCACTGCAAAGTGTTCCTTTTATGACCAAGTTGAAAGTTAAGCCAAAGAGCCTGTAGAGTTGGTAAACACACAGATCCCTAGGTTAGCTGAACCACGCTAGTCCCACACGTTCTGCTCCATCAGAAACAATTTCTTAGTGTGGTGGGATGGAAATATAGCTGAGGCCTGACATATTTACAATAAGCACCAACACCATTCAGGGTTTGGTATTCTTCTTCATCACCTTGCTAACAACTTGTGTATTTCTTAACGTTCACCAGGCCCAGACAAGAAAGCATTTACACATATAATATGTGAAGAGTTATTTAATCAGTAACCTTCAGACCCAGGCATTTCTTTTGTTTTAATTTACTGGCTATATTTTTTTTTCCCTTGTTCCTAGGTAAAGTGCACAATTTATGTTTGCCTTTGATGTCAAGAACTTGTTTATTGTTAATCTAAGATTTGCGTGGCGTCGCTGACACCACATTGACATAGACAGTCCTGTCCCCAGTAACTATTGCTACAGAGACTGTGGATAGAATAGAATAGAATCATAGAACCAACCAGGTTGGAAGAGAACTCCAAGACCATCCAGTCCAACCTAGCACCCAGCCCTAGCCAATCAACTAGACCATGGCACTAAGTGCCTCAGCCAAGCTTTACTTGAACATCTCCAGGGACGGTGACTCCACCACCTCCCTGAGCAGCCCATTCCAATGCCAATCACTCTCTCTGCCAACAACTTCCTCCTAACATCCAGCCTATACTTCCCCCGGCACAACTTGAGACTGTGTCCCCTTGTTCTGTTGCTGGTTGCCTGGCAGAAGAGACCAACCCCACCTGGCTACAACCTACCATCAGGTAGTTGTAGCCAGCAATGAGGTCAACCCTGAGCCTCCTCTTCTCCAGGCTAAGCAATCTCAGCTCCTTCAGCCTCTCCTCGTAGGGTTTGTGTTCCAGGCCCCTCACCAGCTTCGTCGCCCTTCGCTGGACACATTCCAGCACCTCAACATCTCTCTGAAAAGAATGGTAAAACTAGAAGATGAAATTGCAGAGCAATAAAGACAAGTGATCAAAGTTCCCTTACCACCTTTCTTTGGAAGCTCTTCACATTATTTGCAGTGTGAATTTCTCGAGTGTCCTCACTTTGCTGCGTAGATGAACTGAATAATATGACTGCTGGGTATAGTTATTAATATTTTCTACTAAGATAATAAACTCTTAAACTTTCATGTTTTAAAGTATCTTGTATGTTGCCAAAGATCCATATTTATAATGATGGGTTACAGTGCCACAGCAAAACATTAAAAACTAGAGAATGATCTTGAATTAGCAGTTAACCGTTTTCCTCATCCTCTTTTGTCAAAAGAAAGCCTTACTGTGTTGAAGGATAGGACAAGGAGCAATGGGTGTAAGTGAGGTTCTGCTGCAACACAAGGGGGAATGTCTTTACTGTAAGGGTCACAGAGCACTGGAACAGGCTCCCTAGAGAGGTTGTGGGGTCTCCTTCTCTGGAGACTTTCAAGGCCTGTCTGGATGTGCTCCTGTGTGATCTGTGTTAGATAGGATTGTCCTGCTCCTGTCTGGATGTGCTCCTGTGTGATCTGTGTTAGATAAGATTGTCCTGCTCCTGTCTGGATGTGCTACTATATGATCTGTGTTAGATAGTATTGTCCTGCTCCTATCTGGATGTGCTCCTGTGTGATCTGTGTTAGATAGTATTGTCCTGCTCCTGTCTGGATGTGCTCCTGTGTGATCTGTGTTAGATAGTATTGTCCTGCTCCTGTCTGGATGTGCTCCTGTGTGATCTATGTTAGATAGTATTGTCCTGCTCCTGTCTGGATGTGCTCCTGTGTGATCTGTGTTAGATAGTATTGTCCTGCTCCTGTCTGGATGTGCTCCTGTGTGATCTGTGTTAGATAGTATTGTCCTGCTCCTGTCTGGATGTGTTCCTGTGTGATCTGTGTTAGATAGTATTGTCCTGCTCCTGTCTGGATGTGTTCCTGTGTGATCTGTGTTAGATAGGATTGTCCTGCTCTGGCAGGAGGGTTGGACTCGATGATCTCTTTGGGTCCCTTCCAACCCCTAACATCCTGTGACCCTACTAGATTCCTGCAGAAGGAGTAGCATATTTAATGGATAATCTTTCTGAAAGCAATTTCTGTTCATTTTCTGGACCAACTATCTTTCCTACCATAGCATGAATTATACTCCTTCCTGGAGCTAAAATGCAGTAATCTTATACATCACTGAATTGTGGGGAAAAAATGAAATGAAAAAAAGTTGTATTTTGCCTACTAACAACACACTCTCTCTTCAAATTCTGAGTTATGTTAGGCTATTCTTCATATCCATGAAAAAGCAACTCATGTTCACCTGATCTTGTGCTGTAGATGCATTTGACTTAAGTAGGAGAATAGAATAGAATACAATCAACCAGGTTGGAAGAGACCTCCAAGATCATCCAGTCCAACCTAGCACCCAGCCCTAGCCAGTCAACTAGACCATGGCACTAAGTGCCTCATCCAGGATTTTCTTGAACACCTCCAGGGACAGTGACTCCACCACCTCCCTGGGCAGCCCATTCCAATGCCAATCACTCTCTCTGGCAACAACTTCCTCCTAACATCCAGCCTATACCTCCCCCAGCACAACTTGAGGCTGTGTCCCCTTGTTCTGTTGCTGGTTGTCTGGCAGAAGAGAACAACCCCACCTGGCTACAGCCTCCCTTCAGGTAGTTGTAGACAGCAATGAGGTCATCCCTGAGCCTCCTCTTCTCCAGGCTAAACTTGAGGAAGTCAAATAAGTAGAGGATTTTAATGTCATCCTGTGCATGCTCTGTGTATGCTGTGATGCTGAGATCACTGTCCTAAATATCACTTACACTCCATTTCTGTTTTCACTGCTGGACTCTAAAGCTTTGTTAAAGGTAGGAAGCAGCCTCCTGTTCTCAGTAGGTTTATGTAGTTATTAGCCAAGTCTGATTTGTTTACTGTGTAATTTGACCGTTCCAAGAGTGCGTTAAAGCCACTATAGTGGCAGAACAACAACTTGTCTAATTAGCTGAATCTCTTCCAAGTGATCTTACATAGCTTCTTGTGCTAGCTGGACAAATCTGACAATACCAGAATGCTGGTAGCATATAATGTTTCCTAGTTTTTATTAGGATTGCTACCAGAATGTGTTTCCGAGATTTTATTAGAAGTGCCTGTTCTGTGCTATGAGCAGGAAAGCATTGCCTATAGAATTAGATTTTTGTCATTCTTACTATTTCCCTCTGATGTTGCTCCCATAAAGAGAGGATAGTCTATTATTTTGTTCTAGGATCACTCTTTAGCAGAGAACTGATGTGGTGATAGGATATGTATGGCAGTGTTACACATCACAGTATCACAGTATCACCAAGGTTGGAAGAGACCCCACAGATCATCAAGTCCAACCTGTTACCACAGAGCTCAAGGCTAGACCATGTCACCAAGTGCCACGTCCAATCTTGCCTTGAACAGCTCCAGGGACGGCGACTCCACCACCTCCCTGGGCAGCCCATTCCAGTAGCCAAGGACTCTCTCACTGAAGAACTTTCTCCTCACCTCGAGCCTAAACTTCCCCTGGCACAGCTTGAGGCTGTGTCCTCTTGTTCTGGTGCTGGCTGCCTGAGAGAAGAGAGCAACCTCCCCCTGGCTACAACCACCCCTCAGGTAGTTGTAGACAGCAATAAGGTCTCCCCTGAGCCTCCTCTTCTCCAGGCTAAACAATCCCAGCTCCCTCAGCCTCTCCTCGTAGGGCTGTGCTCAAGACCTCTCACCAGCCTCGTTGCCCTTCTCTGGACACATTCAAGCATCTCAATGTCCCTCTTAAACTGGGGCACCCAGAACTGGACACATATCCTACTTCTACCTTTTCCAGGGTCTTTGTGAAAGAATATTTGCAGCACATGAGTCTTATTTCATAGGAAAAATCGGATTTCATATGCAGAAGCAAAGATTTATTTTGAGAAGAGATATTAATTCTTGGAAATGTTCTTTTACTTTTTTTCTTCTGTCAGTGCCAGATGAGAACATACCAGGAAACCACTGTAACAGCACAGGCAGTTAGCGTGAAGAGACCTCTTTGGTAAACCTCTGAAGTTTATCGAGGTTTTACTGATCATTGCAATTTATGCAACCACATTACCAACAAGTGAGAATAATAAGCTAAAGTAATAAGAGCAAATCATGGAATCAACCAGGTTGGAAGAGAACTCCAAGATCATCCAGTCCAATGCAGCACCCAGCCCTAGCCAGTCAGCTAGACCATGGCACTAAGTGTCCCATCCAGTCTTTTCTTGAACACCTCCGGGATGGCGACTCCACCACCTCCCTGGGCAGCCCATTCCAATGCCAATCACTTTCTCTCTCAGGAACTTCCTCCTAACATCCAGCCTATACTTCACCTGGCACAACTTGAGGCTGTGTCCCCTTGTTCTGTTGCTGGTTGCCTGGCAGAAGAGCCCAACCCCCACCTGGCTACAGCCTCCTTTCATTTTTGACTCTTCTCTTTGAAAGCTTTGTGCCACAATGTCCTTGTTTAGTGACTTTTAGTGCAGAAGGGAAATATTGCTGAGACAAAATTGCTGACAGCTAGGCTTCTAAAATAGCTTTGGATGAACTCAGATTATGAGTAGTTCATATGCACTTTCCAAAAATGGACATAACAACTGCAGGCTTTTTTTTTTTCCCCTATCCAAGAGGTTACTGTGGTCTGTGGGTTTCTTTGTGTGGGAGCTTGCATCTTCATACACAGAAGTATAAGAAAACAGCCTGCAATAAAGCACAAAAATAAACCAAAATGTAATACAGAAGTCTTCTGAGGTCTTGAGAATTATGGACAAAGTTAGTCAATAGCATTATGGTGAAGGAACCTATAAAATGTTCCTGAGGAGATGTTAGGCTCCAGAGAAGCAATCAATTTGAAGAGTAGGCATGACAAAATCAGATTTGAACCAGAACTTTAAATAGATCTTTACAGTGAGCTAAGTCAAAATGAATAGCTCATTGAAGAGTGAGATTGAAATCCAGCCTGTGGTTTACACTGTGCAGGGTGGCAAATTAGATGAGCACAACTATCACTCTTTTTTGGGTTGTAAATTATGAAGCCATGAACCCTCACTTTGCTGTTCTCTTCAGTGATCAGCTACTTATCCTATGTAAACTCCTAGGGGCCACTTTTTCAGTGCTGGAGTCAGCAGGATTATTTCCACTGCATTTGGTGCACATTACTTCAGGTGGTGACTAGTAGCAAAAACCATCAGCACATGTACATGCAGCACAATACTGCTCTTAGGAACATAATGTGTGGACCACCTGGGTCTGGTATAGGACAAGCTAACCTATCCTGGCTTCACCTCCCACACTAACACCCAACAGCAGCTACTGTGTCCTAAAAAGCTGCGGCAGTTCTCATCAGGGTTGTCATTTATTCAACTCCTCTTCCACCCCAGAGGTTCCTTTTCTTCCAGTTTTGCTACTGGGCACGCCAGAACTGTGTTCCAGCTTTCACTTAGTCCATAGCAACATGCAAAATATCTCACTGGAATAGAACTTACATTTCAGAGGAGCACATGTGACAGCATTTTAGTCAGTTTTCCAGCAGTATCTGTAGCCACCTGAGAAACTCAGAGGGGAAATTTAAACTTGGTGCAACATAGTCTCTCTGTGCAAGACATGGAAGACCAAGACAATGTGCTTCTTCCAAGTCCATCTTGAATTGATTAAGGAACGGGGTTGCTGTGTGCCAACTTGCACTTTCAATCTCAAAACTGCAGTGGAAATTTATCATCCTGTCAACTCTGGTTCCTTTAAATACTCATCAGAGAGAAATTCAAAGGAGGCTAAAATTCTTTTTCCATTGGCACCTTCTGAAGCACCAGTTTAGCACTTTGTGGGGTAGCATTTCTCTCCAGCATAGTGCAGTACCTTGCTGATAAATGAAGCTGCTGGGAAGAAGTGGTAGAATCATAGAATCATAGAATGGTTTAGGTTGGAAGGGACCTCAAGGATCATCCAGCTCCAACCCCCTGCCATAGAATAGAATAGAATCAATCAGGTAGGAAGAGACCTCCAAGCTCATCCAGTCCAACCTATCACCCAGCCCTATCCAGTCAACTAGACCATGGCACTAAGTGCCTCATCCAGTCTTTTCCTGAACACCCCCAGGGATGGTGACTCCACCACCTCCTTGGGCAGCCCATTCCAATGCCAATCACTCTCTGCCAAGAACTTCCTCCTAACATCCAGCCTATACTTCCCTTGGCACAACTTGAGGCTATGTCCCCTTGTCCTGTTGCTGGCTGCAGGGATTTCCCCTCTGCAGGTATTGAAGCGCCAATCTGCCTTTCACTGCTTCGTTTTCTTCTCACCCTCTGCTCAGTATTTTCTGCTAAAAGGATTTTCCAAGAAAAATAAAACCCTGAACAAACCCAAAAGCCATGGAATCAGAGTGACTGTGACAACCCATTTCACAAGGAATAGGACAAAAGGAGGTAGATATTGACAGTGTTAGGGCTTTAATCTCTTATTCTTGCTCACTCTGAGAAAAGAGGTGCAGCAAGCTAAGCTGCCACTGCTGCATTGTGTCTCGATGCAGGAACTGGAGATCTGGTGGAAATCCCAAAGCTGATCCAGAGCCTCAGCACAGCACTCTGGACTCTGACTGTCTCTGTTTTGCCCAAGCATTTCAGATACAGTTGTTCATGCCCTTGTCCAGCGCAGTGCATACTTATCTTTCAGCACAAATTCTTGGGCAGGTTTCAGTGAGACAACTCATGTGCTGACAGACAAGCATCGTGCAAGTGCTCTGCAGTGTTAGCACATAAATCAAAACATAAGAAGTGTAGCCAGGATCTTTGTGTTTTGGAGGGGAGTAGTAGGCAGGCACTCATTGCTCTGCCAGCATTAGCTACCAAGACAAAACTTTGCCTGTCTCTAAATCACATCTATGCATTTCTTGCTCAAATCACTGTAGGGAAACCAAGTTCTGTGAACAAAGACAGGAGATTCTCTATGTATCTTCACCAAAGGGACTGGTGATAGCCTTTATACAAAGCATAAAACCAAAATGCTCTTTGTCTCTCTCTTATCGCCTGAACATCCCCAGCTCCCTCAGTCCCTCCTCATAGTCCAGGTGCTCCAGGCCCTTCTCCATCCTCACCCTGCTCTGGACAGGCTCCAGCCCCTCAGTGTCTTTCCTGGTATGAGTGGACCAGAGGTGGACACAACACTTGAGCTGTGGCCTCAGCAATTCTGAACACAGGAAGATGATCTCCTCCCTATCTCTGCTGCCCATCCTGTTTCTCACTCAAGCCAGGATGCCACTGGCTTTCTTGGCCACCTGCTTACCACCTATGCAGTGCCCCTTAGAGTGTGCCAACAATCAAAGCCCTGTAGAATGGGGCCTTGAGCGATCTAGTATAGTGAGAGGTGTCCCTGCCCATGGCACAAGGGTTGGAAGCAGATCATCTGTAAGGTCCTGTCCAACCAAACCATCGTATGATTCCATATGGATTTTTACTGGTAATTTCTCTTCTTTTCTCATCTTTGTACATATAAAATATACTCACATTGAGAAAGGCCATGTTTTCTTGCCTTGTCTCATTAAGAAGATTGTCTTTTCGTCACCTGCATTTCACAGAATCACAGAATGTCAGGGGTTGGAAGGGACCTCGAAAGCTCATCCAGTCCAACCCCCCCTGCCAGAGCAGGATCACCTAGAGCAGATCACACAGGAATGCATCCATGTGGGTTTTGAATATCTACTGAGATGGAGACTCCACAACTCCTGTGGGCAGCCTGTTCCAGTGCTCTGTCACCCTCACAGTGAAAAAAATTCCTCACGTTTCCATGAAGCTTCCTATGCCTCAACTTCCACCCATTGCCCCTTGTCCTGTCATCAGGCATCACCCAGCAGAGCCTGGCTCCATCCTCCTGGCACTCACCCTGGCATATTTAAAGAGATTTGCTCTTTTTAAACAGCTGAAAAATGCTTACTTATGTTTGCAGGCAGATAGATATTGGAGGGGTAGGCTGGTTTTGAAAATGCAGTTTCTCAAGAACCCTTCTGTATCTTCAACTTTCATCTTTTACCAGGTTACCTGAGCTTGCTACCACAAGCAGAGAGGATGCACCAAATACATCAGCAGAAGAGAAGGTATAAGCTATTTTCCCCTTCTCAGTACTGTTCCTGACTGCTGGTTGGGGTTTGTGTGTGTGTCTGTGTGTGTGTGTTTCAGTTGGTTGGTTTGTTTTTGGTTGTGCTGGTTTGAGGTTAACTGGAATATTTTAGTGAGAAAAATTAGATTGTAGGCTGTGAAAAAGAAACAATGGTGATGTCTACTTCACTCATAGGCTTGCTGAGAGGTATAAAAACAAGAACAAAAGTATAGATAAGATGGTGTGTCTGGGTCTCTGTTGGTGCCTGTGCTTTCTTCCTGGGCCTTTCTTGTGTAACCAACTCATTCTCCTTCTAACCCCCCTTGCTGATCCTCACAGCTCACCTTGACCATAAGGCACACTCTGGGATAAGGTAGAGGGGTGGAAAGAAGGTGGCAGGGTGGTTGGGAGCTCCTCCTGGGGACTCTGATTTCTGGGAGGGCTGTTGTGTTTCTGTATTGCTTTTATCTTGTCTATTTCTGCATATAGCTGTAGATATTTGTGATGGATTGTCAATATCTGCTTGTATATTGTGCTAAGCTGTAAATATAAAATTTCATTCCTTAAATTCCAGCTGGATAAGTTTAGTCTGGGTGATTTCATAAGAGTAGGGGGGTGGGTAACTCCCAAACCATCACATCGCTTTTGCTTTTGGTTTTCTTTTTATCTTTGTTTTTGTTTTGTTTGGTTTGGTTTGGTTTATTCCCCTCTTTCCACTGGGAAAGCAGAAAGCCTCTCCTCCACTGGATTTCCTTCCTTTATTTTTGGCATTCTGAAATGTACCAGAGTATCTGTGTTTCCCAACTTGCCTGTTGCACATCTCAACACTCACCTGCTTCCACGTCTTGTAGAAATGAATCCCTCTGTGATCAACAGTCAGGGGATGTCAAATGGGAACTTTCATATTTTGATGGGTTATTCGTGGGTTTGTGATTTTCAAGGCATTTTAAACAGAATAGAGTTCCTGTATGCATCCCCAAAGGGAAAATTCATTTAGATAAGGAAGGCTAAATCTGAATGGGATGTGGGCACTGCAGCGATAAGCGGTGTGGTGCTTCTTCTTTAGGTGCGTTGTCAGTTACATGCTTAAGCTGGACTTGGTCTAGCCTTGAGCTCTGTGGTAAAGGGTTGGACTTGATGATCTGTGAGGTCTCTTCCAACCTTGGTGATACTGTGATACTGTGACTTATAGGAATGGTTTGAGATCTTAAACAGAGTTCACCAAGTCCAGCACACTGAACTGTAAGCTGCTTGAAATACCCAAGAGTCCATGCTACAAATGAATGGGGCTTGCACCCTAAATGTCTTCTGACCTGTTCTCCTACCTCTGGTTGTAGGTAGCATCTTCCATTACTTAGAATAGAATAGAATAGAATACAATCAACCAGGTTGGAAGAGAACTCCAAGGTCATCCAGGCCAACCTAGCACCCAGCCCTAGCCAGTCAACTAGACCATGGCACTAAGTGCCTCATCCAGGCTTTTACTGAACACCCCCAGGGACGGTGACTCCACCACCTCCCTGGGCAGCCCATTCCAATGCCAATCACTCTCTCTGTGAAGAACTTCCTCCTAACATCCAGCCTATACTTCCCCTGGAACAACTTGAGGCTGTGTCCCCTTATTCTGTTGCTGGGTGTCTGTGAGAAGAGGCCAACCCCACCTGACTACAACCCCACCTGGCTACTTAGTATTTACGAGTCTGATTTTGCTTTGGAGTTTGGTAACCAAACATATTTTTCTACTAATTCAATTGGGTTTGAGCAGTTTTTTCACTCCTCTTTTCACCTAGGGGGCATTCAGTGGGAGTTAACAGAAGTGTCTTTAGTCCTTAAGCTGGATGAACATCAGTTGTCACAAGATAGGTCAAAAAATGTTAGGAGAGCCACATTTGTTCCTGGGGCAACAAAGTTGCTGACAACACCTCACAGCAGCTCCAGCCAAGCAAACACCATCTTGTTCAGGCTGAGCATTCAAAGTAGATCTGAGAGCAATTCTCAGGGCTTTCACTCAAAAATAAATGTCTTTCTCATCACTCCAAGAAGGATGCCAAAGAGAAAGGGAGGATTTTTCTTGTTTCCATGAGCTGATATGGAATGAAATTTGTTCCTAGTCCAGGAGCTCTCTGGTTGCTCATCACCCACTACACAAAGAAAGAGAAAAGAAAGCACGTGTTGGTTTTTATTTTGTTCTCTCTGCTGTTCCCTTGTCATCAGCGCAACATGAAAAGAATATTCTAAAGTTCAGACCTTTCCCCACCAGTTTCTCTCTTCTTTACTCACAGCAATTATCTCAGAGGTACAAAGGTCTTCCTTTTTCTACTTAGTGTGTATCAGAACGTATCGTATTCCGGATAAAAGTATTAGGCAACTGCAGATGCGTGCCGGAGTCACACATATGTCAAGAGCACTGCAAGAGCATTAAAACATTAGGAAGAGAGAAAACTCTGGTTTTGATTACTGATAATTATAGATAAGCTGTAGCTGACAGTCATTTTCTGACCACAAACTCGAATCAATCAATTAAAGACTGCATGAGGCAGCACCCATGTTTAATCATTTCCAGGCTCTTTAAAACGATCCATTACTCTGATAGTATGTCAGAGCTGCTGTGCACCATTTGTTGGTGCTGCTGAGGGTCAAATATGCAGCTACTTTCAGGCTAATTTCAAGAAAGCATTTCACAATCTAAAAAGAAATAATCTCTATAGAAATGTCAGCCATGACCATTAAATTAAAGTCTGAGTTTAATTAGACGAACATCACAGATGGATTAAATATCTTTTGGCCTCATGGCACATAGATAAGTGCTGTTGTTGTTTGTAGAACAGGTTAATGTTGTACCATGGAGAAAGAAAGAAAAATATAAGTTCAACTCTGTTCCTCCCTGATCCTATTTTCAATGATTTCTATCATGTGGTACTTCAAATACAGGAGAGACATTTGTGATGGGACCTGGGCAAAGAACTCCTGTCAGACCATAGGAATTCCCTCTGGAACCACTTCAGCAAATCAGATGTTTGTTGCTGAAATCTGTTCTCTTTCCAAGCTTTGAAAAGAGGGGGGAAAAAAAGGCAAAAAAAAGTTCTGATGGTTTAGAAACTGTCAGTTGACATTTTCAGACTAAAATATTTCAATCTCTGGTTTGAAATTGATTAAAAATCAGATGTTTTCTATACAGTTTATCCTACTGGCATACTTGATCACCTGTGTAGGCACAGTTTATCAGAGCCTCTTTTATTAACAGCAAAAAAAAGAGAGAAAGGGCTGTGTGTGGCCTTTTAAATTCAGTAAAGATGCTTTGAACAGACTATTGCTCTTTATGTAAGTTAACTTCCTGTTGATCAGTGCTTGGCCCAGTCCTGTTCAGTACCTTTAGTGATGATCTGGACCAGGGGGTTGAGTACAGCATCAGGAAGTTTGCAGATGACACCAAGCTGGAAGCAGGTGTGGAGCTGTTGGAGGGTAGGAGAGCCCTGCAGAGGGACCTAGACAGGCTGGATGGGTGGGCAGAGGCCAGTGGAATGAGATTGAACAAGGCCAAGTGCAGGGCTCTGCACTTTGGCCACAACAACCCCAAGAAGCGCTACAGGCTGGGGACAGAGTGGCTGGAGAGCAGCATTAAGGGACCTGGAGGTGCTGGTAGAGAGTAGCTGAAGATGAGCCAGCAGTGTGCCCAGGTGGCCAAGAGAGCCAATGGCATTCTGGCCTGGATCAGGAACAGTGTGGCCAGTAGGAGGAGGGAGGTTATTCTGCCTCTGTACTCAGCACTGGTCAGGCCACACCTTGAGTACTGTGTCCAGTTCTGGGCTCCTCAATTCAAGAGAGATGTTGAGGTGCTGGAATGTGTCCAGAGAAGGGCAACAAGGCTGGTGAGGGGTCTGGAGCACAGCCCTGTGAGGAGAGGCTGAGGGAGCTGGGGGTGTGCAGCCCGGAGAAGAGGAGGCTCAGGGGTGACTACAACTGTAGTCATTGCTGTCTGCTGCGAGTGCAGGCCGCTAGGGGAGGCCGAGAATCGATGGGGGTACTGACGAGGACTCAGTGAGCTGCCAGCAGCCTTGTGCTCAGTGCAGTGCAGTACAGCTTTATCCCGGAAGTACAACAGCTTCTGTACCCCTTTAGAAGAGGTGTGCACAACTAGTTGAGGTTTTCATAAGTGGAAGGTACAGATTGGTTCAGAGTTATAAACAAGGTATCCAGAGGTCAGTCAAGCCCCTGGTGTCCACCCCATGGGATGGCAAGCTCAGCCCCCTGCAGATGTGCCTGGGGTGCTCATTGCTTACAGCTTACTGTCCTGGGCCCCAGACAGCCCAAGGACAGTTCGCAGCATGAGCTCTGATCTTTACAGCTCATGCCTGCCTAGGGAGAGTGCTCTCCCACAGTCTACAACTACTTGAAGGGAGGCTGTAGCCAGGTGGGGTTGGTCTCTTCTGCCAGGTAACCAGCAACAGAACAAGGGGACACAGTCTCAAGTTGTGCCAGGGGAGGTCTAGGTTGGATGTTAGGAGGAAGTTGTTGCCACAGAGAGTGATTGGCATTGGAATGGGCTGCCCAGGGAGGTGGTGAAGTCTCTGTCCCTGGAGGTGTTCAAGCAAAGCCTGGATGAGGCACTTAGTGCCATGGTCTGGTTGATTGGCTAGGGCTGGTGCCAGGTTGGACTGGATGATCTTGGAGTTCTCTTCCAGCCTGGTTGATTCTATGAGTCTATGATTCCTGGAGGATTTTGCTTATCTAAGGCATTTCAGCAGGACTGGGGTGCACAGCAGAAGCTCTTTGTCCTTTCAGTGCAATACTATCAGCTGATCCAAATACCCTCTCGTGAAATTGTTTATTTATCATATTAATCTCAGAGCATTTCCACTCCACTGATGATGTGAAATGTAAGTAGTTATTTATAATCATGCTAAATAAGACCACATTTCTAGTCCCCTCCCAAGTTCAGTCAGTTATCAGATTACATGCCTGCTTCTTTCCTTTTTATCTCTCATACAATGCACTGCTCTCAACAACGGCATCAAATGAACTTAGATGTCCAACTATAAATCATGCACATGTCGAAACAATAATACTGAAAGGATTATCATCACCCTCTGTAATTACAATAATGAAAAGCAGATACAGAAAGGACATTTTCCTGCTCCCTGGAAAATCCCTAAAGAGGTCAATTTACTTTTCTCTGGGGAATATTTAACAAAGGGAAAGTTAGTGGTTTATAAGACTGTTGAAAGAACTGAACTTACAATAAGCACAATGTCACAGTATCAATTTAAAGCATATTTTATTGCACTGTTACGGTGGGGGGCTCCAGATGGTCCTGATACACATGGTTTTATAAGTGCTTCTTCAACTGAGAACACTGATCACTGTCTGATGAAATGCTCTGTCAAAGCTAAGGCACGCTACTCTGTGTGGGAACCTGTTGCAAATTGCAGGGGAGAATATCACCCAAGAAGATCTAACTGGCATCTGATTTTTGGGGGACAGGATTGTTGTGGTGTAAAAGGATGTAGTACTTGTCTGGAGGTTTTGGAAGAGGAGAATTTCTATTCAAGAATGGGTCTATGTGGTGTAATAAGACAAAAAAAACATGCTAAGACCCCCCTACATACCATTAATGAATTTTATTGTAAAGAAGAATTCATCCAACTCCTAAGTCCTGAATTTGCAGCTCTCAAGTCTAAACTGGGTCATATATTTTAGGACTTGAATAAGTCTCTATGGGTGTGCAGACTTTACTGGTCTTCCTGGCTGCTAAGTCTGCCCAACAGAATTAGGTTTCTCAGTCCTGCTTTTGAATGCAAAACTTGACTACTGTAACACACAAATTCAGTCTCTCCTGCATTTTGTCTGTACTGTTGCTTCCCTGCCACACAGCAAACCATTTCTAAGCTGAATCTAGTGTGAACATGGCCATGCTAACAGTCAGTACAACTGGGGTTGCAATAACCCTCATCTTGGGTGTAGACACAAGCTCAGGGCCATATTTAAATAATCAGACTTTGTCCATCCATGACATATTGACTTTAACAGGATAGAGTGTACTCATATGGGCAGTTTAGCTGCCAGCTGGGGTAACAGCAGCCTCCAGCAGGCAGAAGCAGTAACCTCTTACACTGTCACGGCCAGAGCTAGAAGTCTACAGCTTAAGCCACAAAGTTTTAGCTATGTAAGTAACAAATCTACCGCTTAAAGTGGGTGGCTGCAACACAACCACACCAAAATGTTCAAAATGAGAGTTGTTATCCACCTACATGGCTGTTTGCAACACGAGTCTCTTCTCTGGTCACTCTAGCACATTCTGAAAACCTTGTGGAGGGTACAGTTGTGATCCCTGCATTTGCAGATGGACACAGAGCCTAAGGCAAGAGCGATGAAACTAATACATGAGATAAAAAGGGTGCCTTATGAAGAGGCACTGTCAGAGAAGGTTAGTGGACCGCATCAGATCTAATTCTGTAAGCCATGGTTTGTGTTTATGATCTTACAAGAATAGCTCAGAGGATCAACTGAGCTAGCCAGTAGCCTTAAAACAAGTGCTTTGTTTGCAGAAGTGTCCACCAATGTATCAAATTTCACCTGAACTTTTCCCTCACTAAGTCCATCTCACCCTCCAGTATGCCACTGCTACGTGCTTGGGAAGCAGCACACACCACAGCTTGTAGCTGGGAAAGAGCTCTGTCCAAATTAAGACAGGGTTTGCTTTCTCTCCTTTCTAGTTTGCTCCTTGTCCGTCTCCTGGTAGAGCATGTGAGAGGTGTTGCGCAATGTGCAAGTTGCCAGAAGAAAACATTGCTGTCGTGTTTACACAACCCAAGCTCCCCTGAAACAAACCCATAACTGTTAAAGTGAGTACCTTGTGTCCTTCTTCAAAGGATGGGCAGCAAATAGATGTTCCACCAAGGCTACAGGCTGAACACTGCTTTTGAGAGACATAACTCTGTCTTTGGTTTTCAATTGGTTATGGGAAGAATAAATTAGATGAGGTTTTTTCCTGGGCTGGATAACTCCCTTTCAGATAGGTTTGAATTAATGATGGAATGTAGTCCTGCAAAGCCAAGGGACTGACCGTGCTTTGACCATGCACAGCTGTCAATATGAAGAAGAAATAAAGACCCAGAGAAGTTTTATCTGCAAATCTAGTCCAAAGATAGTAGAGAAAGGGCCTAAATACAAGCTGGAGAAGCTGTTGTGCAAACCTGTCTCTGAGTGCAGATCCTAATTTCTTTCTCCTATTTTCTAATGACCTGACCTATTTTGTGGGACTATCCATTTTTTAGATTTGAATGAGTGCTCAGAGATTGGGATTCATCTTCTCTAATTATAGACATCATATAGTTCTTTACAGTGAGGGTGGTAAGACACTGGCACAGGTTGCCCAGGGAGGTTGTGGATGCTTCCTCCCTGGAGGCATTTAAAGCCAGGCTGGATGAGGCCTTGAGCAACCTGCTCTAGTGGGAGGTGTCCCTGCCTATGGCAGGGGGTTGGAGCTGGATGATCCCTGAGGTCCCTTCCAACCTAAACCATTCTATGATTCTATGATCAGCAAAGTAAGTGTGCATGTCAGCTCATCGCTGAGACTCCTTTCACAAGCAACAGAGAATCTCTTCAGCATAGTCTGGGATCAGGTGAAATATACCTCAGACTGCCACTGATAACTAACTGGGTATCAAGTGACTATAAGGAGGGATTACCTGACTATCTCAGATACAGCCACACATACTGTAGTCCCCTAAAATTAGTGAAAGATGAACCCCACTGAAAGAAGTGAGTATGATCAGATCTTGAAAGACTCCACTTGTACTACAGATATTGAGTAACTAACTTTAAATTTTTCCTTCCTTTGCTGGAGTATTGCAGAGTAACCCTATTCTAGATGCTAGTTTGTCTGATGTAGGACTTCTTAGCAGCAACTCCCTCTTGTCAGCATAATAAAGGTCCTGTTGGAGGGCCAAGGATGCTGTTGTAAGAGCTGACAAGTATGGGCTAGTGGAACAGTCAGAATACTAAAGGTCCTGTTGGAGGGCCAAGGATGCTGTTGTAAGAGCTGACAAGTATGGGCTAGTGGAACAGTCAGAATACTAAAGGTCCTGTTGGAGGGCCAAGGATGCTGTTGTAAGAGCTCACAAGTACGGGCTAGTGGAACACTCCACTATGCCCTCATCACTAGGAGAGAATCACTGCATAGTTCATCCTAGATCTGGAGGAGTCATAAATTAGCCTGGCAGCCACTTCTCTGAGAAAGCAGAATATGGTGCTAGGGGATCCTCACGGGGACTGTAAACGTGCCTTCCAGTTAATAATGTTTTGCTTAAATCCTGTGAAGGCCTGTATAGACAAAACATCCCTGGGTACTTTCCCTCTACTTTCTCCTGCCCCCACAAATACAAACAGGACCTTAGCAAAGAGCTTCTTGCCAGCTCCCAGGTCTCCCAGTCACTTCCCAGACCTCCACCTACTCATTTCCTTAATGGCACCTTTCAGCAGTTCTTTCCACACCGCTGAAGGAGCAGGTGCTAATTCTAATTCTAAATAAATATTTCCTGTGTCCTTTATGGTCAAATCTAAACCATAGTAGCCTTCTTCAAATTTCCTGCCATCCCATCCTGGGGAAACAGAGTTCATGTTGTCTTTTTACGTTTTCCTTCTAGATAACATCACTGTTACTACAATATGAACCCATATCCCACACTACTCTTCCCCTAATTAGACTGAAGGCTGACTAAGAGCAGAGCTGGTGTTTGTGCTCAGAGTACAGTGCTGTGGACTCAGGATTCATTTCTCATACTATGTAAAAAGATAGTAATAGGCCAATATCATAGAATCAACCAGGTTGGAAAAGACCTCCAAGATCATCCAGGCCAACCTAGCACCCAGCCCTAGCCAGTCAACTGACCATGGCACTAAGTGCCTCATCCAGGCTTTTCTTGAACACCTCCAGGGATGGTGACTCCACCACCTCCCTGGGCAGCCCATTCCAATGCCAATCACTGTCTCTGCCAAGAACTTCCTCCTAACATCCAGCTTAGACCTCTCCCAACACAATTTGAGACTGTGTCCCCTTGTTCTGTTGCTGGTTGCCTGGCAGAAGAGACCAACCCCACCTGGCTACAACCATATATATATGTACACCTAGTTCCCATCAGTCTTGTATTTGACATAGACCTACAATCTGTTGTTGAGACAAGATTGAATATTGGCTGCCCTTTATCTCAGAACATTGTGACATTAGGTACACTGGCCAGCTTGCAGTCATCCAAATGCATGTAAATATATAAACCCACCAAAAAGCATAGTTACTCTCTGCTGCATCAGCCTTAACCAAGAAAAACAATGTCTAGAATGCTATTTTCTGGTCACTCTGCCTTTGCTTCAGTAATAGTCAGACAGGATAACATGAGAGGAGTGTTATGCAATGCATACTGACACATCACCCTGACCCCAAACCTGAGAGAGAGCCTGACACAATATTATTCAGTCCAATTGTACTCAGCTTAACACAAGCATTTAAAATAGATGAACCTGAAAGAAGAAATGCTACCCCCAGACATTTCAAAGGCATTTGTGACAAAAATACGACTCAGGCCTTTAGAAGGGTTCTTGTTTTCATTATTCTGTGCTAAAGTATTGGCCAAGTATCAAAGCTTCTGAAAGCAGCAAGACAACTGGGATATTCAAACAAGGAAAAGAAGTGCCCTCAAACTGTCCCTTGAAAGAAAGACTTCTTTTTTTTTTACTGTGAAGTTTTAGTCTCTCCTGAAAGGTTTCATTTCTAGTATATTTAAAAATCAATCTACAGTGATTCTTTAATTACACTGTTAGCAATACAACAACAGTATGTCCTTAAAGCATTATAAATTCATACTGAAATTAATCTGCCTAGACCCTGGGGTTCAGACTACCATCTGCAGACTCAACATACAACGCTCCTTTGTTTTTGCCCTTCTAATTTAGCCTTTGGAAAGTCCTCTCTGACAGCCAAATCAAGTGGTTTCAGAGAGTGGCAATTCTTGCAGCTACTTTTCATCAATCATTTCCACTTTGCTCTCTTTTAAAACAAGTGCATTCAATTTCAACTTTAAGGAAGAGGCTGAAAACATAGGATGAGAAATAAATAACATAAAGAGTGTGGAAAATACACGCCACAGCTTATAGTTTCTGCTGTCTTTGGAAGTGTAATTTACTTTTCAGGTGAAATGCCATTTTTTAACAGCCTCAGATGTTAATTACTCTGTATTACAGTTATATAAAACTTTGTCCTTATGATCAGTTGGATAAATCATAGAATCATAGAATCAACCAGGTTGGAAGAGACCTCTTTTGTAAACCTCTGAAGTTCACAGACTCACAGACTCACAGGATGTTAGGGGTTGGAAGGGACCCAAGGAGATCATTGAGTCCAACCCCCCTGCCAGAGCAGGACAATCCTATCTAACACAGATCACACAGGAACACATCCAGACAGGCCTGGAAAGGCTCCAGAGAAGGAGTTTATTGAGGTTTTACTGATCACTACAATTTATATGACCACATTACCAACAAGTGAGGTTTTACTGATCACTACAATTTATATGACCACATTAACAATAAGTGAGAATAATAAGCTAAAATAATAAGAGCAAATCATAGAATCATAGAATGGTTTAGGTTGGAAGGGACCTCAAGGATCCTCCAGCTCCAACCCCCTGCCATAGGCAGGGACACCTCCCACTAGAGCAGGTTGCTCAAGGCTTCATCCAGCCTGTCCCTAAACGCCTCCAGGGAGGAAGNATGGCGACTCCACCACCTCCCTGGGCAGCCCATTCCAATGCCAATCACTCTCTCTGGCAAAAACTTCCTCCTAACATCCAGCCTAGACCTCCCCTGGCACAACTTGAGACTGTGTCCCCTTGTTCTGTTGCTGGTTGCCTGGCAGAAGAGACCAACCCCCACCTGGCTACAACCTCCCTTCAGGTAGTTGTAGACAGCAGTGAGGTCACCCCTGAGCCTCCTCTTCTCCAGGCTAAATGCAACAAAAATGCTACACCTTACTGTAAAGCAGTGCCAGTCTCATACTTAGAGCTGTGGAACAGCTTTTTGTTAGGGTTTGTTTTTTTTTCCCCTATCCTTTGATTTGAATACTTCAAAAGAGGAAAGAGATAGGATTTTATCAGCTAAGAAGTTTTGTGAGATTCTAAGGGATTTTTTTTCACTCTCCTATTTTGTAAGGACTTTATCCTCTTGATTATTTTCCCCCAGAATTTTGGAAAGCTAAGAACTTTCTTACTGAAACAAAAAAGCTATCAGAGAACAAACAATAGTGGGAATGTGCCAACTTTCAATTTTTTTTTTTTTCAAATAGAAATTAAATAGTTTTATTTCAGTGGCCATGGCCCACAGAATGCCTGAGGTCTAGTGGGTCAGAGCCAGGAGCTGCCTTATTTCTCATTTGCTGTATGCATGCTTTTTACAAAGCATTCTGCTGAACAGCATCCTTCCATTATATTTATTCATAGATTAATGTATGGTGTGGTTGCCTGTGTCAGCAAGGCACTGGAGCTGATGATTCAGGAGAGCCAGCTCTGGGTTTTAGGTTTCTCAGATTTATAGCATCAGCCAGGAGGTACTTATCCCACTTTAAAGTATCCTGGCAACAGTGAAGAAAGCAGTAGTATCAACATCAGCAGTAACCTTCTTCTCCCCATAGGCAGATGTGGTGGGTTGGGTGTCCCCTGCCCCCCTACACTTTAGAAATCACCCAGACTAGACTCAGTTGGCTCTGGAAATTTGAATGAAGCTTATGTTTACAGCTGGCACAATCTACAAGCAGATATTTACAGTATATACAGATATAGACAGAAATACAGAAGGTAAAAAGGTAATACAGACACAACTCCCCTCCCAGAAACCTGAGTCCCCAGAAGGGGCTCTAAACCACCCCCTCACCTTCCCCCTACCCCTCTCAACCTTACCCCAGTCCCAAGGAAGAATGGAGGCTCGGCCAAGAGGATTAAGAAGCAAAGGTGAATCAGCAAAGCAAATGGAGGGTGAGGTTAGAAAGCAAGATGGAGTTCAGCCAGCAGCCTCAGCTCCCCAGCAGGCAGAGAGCTGGGAGCACAGCCCAGAGCGAAGTGCCCAAGCAAAGTGACTTTATCTAATGTTTTGCTTTTCCTTTCTACCCATCTCAGCAAGACTGTGAGCGAAGTAGACCTCACCATTGTTTTCATTTCTCAGCCTATGATCTAGTTCTTTTCACCAAAACATGCTAGCTAGGCTCAAACTAGCACAGCAGACTACTAGTTAGAGCAGAAACAATATTGCTTTTCTATGCACACTACAACTGCCTCACATCTCTCCCCTCCTAGTAGTTTTTCTCTCTCTTTTTTTTTTTTCAACCAACAATCTCCTTTCCTTTGCTTTTATGATTTCTAGCTTGGGTTTGATCAAAGTTTGGACAGCATAACCTAGAGTATGATGTATCTTTTTTTGGGCTTTGTAGAACAAGCCCACTGCTGTTTCAGGGATACAGGCAGAGTCTAAGTCAGCAAAGAAGGAAGGGAAGATTGCGTTTATTTCTGTTAATGGAGGAAGCAGAAAGTGACTAACCTGCTCTGCCAGGGAGAGTCATGAGCATACACTGATGATGGGGTCAAGGGATGGTTATTAGTTCACCAGGAAGTCTAGAAAAGCAATTACCTCAAGTCACTGGACAATGGAGAGTTAAAGGTGGGTTAAAACAACAGATAACTTGGCTTTGGAAGGCAAATCTCCTCTATTAGCCTTGCAGTGCTAATTGCCTCACCTATAACTCAGAAGCAATAATAATAATACACATCTCACAGGGCTTTCTGGGCTTTTACCAAGCATTATGTCAATGCTATTCATACAGCACTGACTTCAGTGGTGCAACTTAACATAAACAAGCTCATAAGAAGGAGGCTTACAGCAAGAAGTGTCTGAATAGACAGAGAGTAATTCTTGTGAAGAAAAATGCAATGATCTCTTCAATGCATTTTTATCCTTCTGCATGCATAGACTGCATATTTTTGACCAGGTGTCCTGGGTTGCTCAAAGGCCATGTGGGAGACCAGAAAGACCCAAGCTTATACCAGTATGATACATAGAAGGTCAATCTGTTTATTGAAGCAAAGAGTGGATTCGGTACCTGCATGGGTACTTTGATAGGCTCCTGCTAACAGCAACATTCCATGGCTCCCAGGCCTGACCAGCCTGCCCCCCTTCAAGCCCCCCTAACACACCTCAACTACTTTCTCAGCTTCTCTGTTAGCCTCCCCAAGGCCGCTTCCCTGAAGCTGTGCTTCTTGTCAGAGTGACCTGAGCCTTACCCTGCTTGTTCTCCTTGTTTTTCAGACTGTTCAGTTCTGCTCAATTCTGCTCAATCCTACTCACACCCCAGCACAGGGGGCAGGCACAGTGAGTGAGTAAGGTTCTACTGTGAGATTCACGCACCCTCTGCTCCACAGTATGTTTCCTTCTGGCAGTGCACAAAGCCCAAGTGGAGCCCCTGGCTACACAACCTCTTCCTTGTGGATTTCCTGCTCAGGCTGAGTGTGATGCAAAACCCCCAAGTGGCCAAAAATCACATCTAGAAATTAAAGTTGTCCTGAATTTAATAACAAAAGTCAGGCAGATAAGGAAGTGTGTTTGCATATGTGTATTTTTCTTGAGGAGCTCCCCTGGCATAATGAAAGAAGCAAAACTTACACAGGTGGTTAGGCTAGGAGAGCACTGAGGCTAGGAGAGCACTGATACAGCATGGCAGCTGTGAGTGACTATCTGTGTTAGGGATGTGACCCTCTGACCAAGAGTTAAAGACCTTCCAAATGTTATGTCTATGATAATACAGTTTTCTTTTAACCAATGCAGCATGCTATAGAAATGAAACTATAACAGGATCCTTCTAATGTTTGTTAGCAAGGCCATCACACACATTACTTGCATCACCCTGAGTAGGGATGAAGCCCCCATTATTAAAACAAGAAGAGAAAGTAATCTAAGGAGAGAAATAGAAGATAAACTCCAAACATTGCAGGTTTTCAGGACCCTTTTTCCTTGATAATTTCAGAGATGAAGTGAAAAAGGAATCAAATCAACCTGCCCTGAAGCAAAATACATCTATTTTTTTTTGGGGGGGGGGTGTGTGGAATCTCACAAAGAAAGAGATGGTCAGATTTTGTCAAGCACATCACCATTACATTGTACTGTGCCTATTTAGAGGTCAGTTAAACCTGAGAAACTTCATTATTTTCAGAGCTACCTTGATCACACCCTGTTCCTAAGTCTGAGCTGTGTGCCCTTATCCACAATGGTACATGCTAGAAACATCTGTCTCTTAAGGGGAGCGAATATCAAGTGGATGAATGTATCATCTGGCAATTAGTACTATTAAAACACCTCTCTCTCTCTCTTTCTTTACCTGTCACAAGCCCTGTGAGGAGAGGCTGAAGGAGGTGGGGTTGTTTAACCTGGAGTAGAGGAGGCTAAGGGACCTCATTGCTTTCTACAGCTACCTGAAGGGAGGTTGTAGCCAGGTGGAGGTTGGTCTCTTCTGCCAGGCAACCAGCAAGAGAACAAGGGGACACAGTCTCAAGTTGTGCCAGGGGAGGTCTAGGCTGGATGTTAGGAGAAGTTCTTGCCAGAGAGAGTGATTGGCATTGGAATGGGCTGCCCAGGGAGGTTGTGAAATCACCATCCCTGAAGGTGTTCAAGAAAAGCCTGGATGAGGCACTTAGTGCCATGGTCTAGTTGGTTGGCTAGGGCTGGGTGCTAGGTTGGACTTGATCTTGGAGATCTCTTCCAACTTGATTGATTCTATTCTATTCTATTCTATTCTATTCTATTCTATTCTATTCATTCTATTCTAGTCATTGGACACTGGAATGGGCTGCCCAGGGAGGTGGTGGAGTCGCCGTCCCTGGGGCTGTTCAAGGCAAGGTTGGACTTGGTGCCATGGTCTAGCTTTGAGCTCTGTGGTAAAGGGTTGGACTTGATGATCTGTGAGGTCTCTTCCAACCTTGGTGATACTGTGATACTGTGATATTCTATTCTATTCTATTCTATTTATCTATCTCCCTATTTCTCTATCTCTCTCTTATCTATCTATCTATCTCTATATCTCTATCTCTCATCTATCTCTTATCTCTTTCTCTCTGTTTCTCATCTCATCTCTCTCTCATCTATCTAGTATGTATGTAAAAGCTACAAAAGATTGGCAAGATACACCATGGATCTTTTCTGACACAGGAACATGAAGTGTGGTCTCACTCTTTATTGCAAAGTACTTATCTTGTAAAAACTGATCAAATGTGTTCTGCATCTGTGGAGGCTGGGGCTGTTTCACAGCAAAACATGCAAAGGCAAACGATTCTACGATGTACCCCGGTTGTTCTTGCCAAAGTTTTGGTTTTAGTGCTATAATTATTCTGTAAGTTGGCCTGAAGCATAGAAATTCTTTATAAAAATCATATTTTATTTATGCAAGCACACAAACAGGGAAACCTACTATTAAGTTGTGCTACCCTAAGACAGAAGCCAGGAGGATGATTTCTGAGAAACAAGGGATTGCTAAGACTTTCCTACTTCATTGTAGAGTGTGAAGCTGTGGACATTTCAGCATTTTAATTTGAATTTCCACTCAGGGAAGTACTTCTCATCTGAAAAGTTGAATTTTCACAGCAGTTTTGGAAGGTGAATACTCATGGGCTTCCCAGACACACTTTGCTTGCTTTTTCTGACAAACTCTTACTGCATTTCCCAACACACTCATATTTTTTTGTTTCAGTTTACGATCATAGGGATCAGCTTTTCATAAGACTGTTACCCATAGGTCAAGCAACTCTTGGAGCCCCCCTGCAAAACTCAAAGCTCTCCTGAAGTTTTTGCCAATTGCCAGAAAAAGTAAAATCAAAATCATAGAATCATAGAATGGTTTAGGTTGGAAGGAACCTCAAGGATCATCCAGCTCCAACTCCCTGCCATGGGCAGGGACACCTCCCACTAGAACAAGTTGCTCGAGGCCTCATCCAGCCTGGCCTTAAACACCTCCAGGGAGGAAGCATCCACAACCTCCCTGGGCAACATGTGCCAGTGTCTTACCACCCTCACCTCCCACTAGAGCAGGTTGCTTTGAACACGAGTCTGGGTTCTCTTATTAAAAAGATAAACAACTCTAACTTCAGGAGGACATTTTGAGTGACTAATAGACTTAGAACAACAAAATGCTACAAACCTTTGTCTCTCATGGTAACCTCTTACAGTTTGGAAGGTTTTATGAAGGTGTATCAAAGACAGTTCAGAGTGCCCTCGATCCTGAATTCAGTTTCCCAATAGACTCAGAAAAGTTTGAAGTAGTTGTTGAAGGAAAAAATCAATCTGTATTTGAAAGCATGGTTTAAAGATCCTATGTCATGGTTGTGAGACATGCTGAACCACTCCATGTGTCAGAGTCTTCATCTTCAACATGTTTGTGGATGCCTGCTCACATACACTGCATATTCACACATATATTCCCTGTCTTGTACAGACTTAAGTGGCTCCAGGTACATAGTTCAGACCACACACAGTCTGTTCTTGCTCTCCAGATTAACTGATCAGTGACGGTGTTCTCCTGCCAGACACAAACCAATCATCAGTTTTTAACCAGAAGGGAGCTGTACAAGTTAGGAACCCAAGGCACTGAGCTGCCTGGGCATAGGAGCTGATCATAACTTGGTACTAGCTACAACTGCTTGACTGTACGCATGGAGGATCCTTAGGGCGGTGGTCTGATTCTTACTGCTGGGTGAGGCTGAGGCATAAAAACAGTCAGATTGAGGGTGCTCTCTGAGTCAGTGGCAGGAAGAATGAGCCTGCATCATGAAGATTTTGCTCTACCATTGTCCCTGTGTTTAGTGAGACCAATGCCAACCGGACAGCTGATGGCTCACAGAGCAGCACAGAACACCCTGCAGTTTTGGTTTTCCACAAAGACCTTTAAGAATTCATCTGCCAGCATCTGGAAACATTCCCTCTTTTCTTAAAAGTTTCTTTACTTCCAGAACCTAAAATCCAGCCATCCTCATCTACCTGACCACCATAGGTTAATTGGCAGTCACACAAATGACCACAGATGTTTGCAAGATGTTGTCGAGTCCCCTCTGAGACTATCATTACCTGCCTAGCGTCGGTGCAGCACTGATACGTAATTTATTCCTTTGGAAGAATTCCATCACCTTATAACAAAATAACATAAATCTCCCCACCAATGTCATTGCCTTGGGATAAGCCCAGCACTGAAAGGCTGGAGGGATTGCTTTACATCAACCAAGTTTGCTGCTTGCTCTTGCTGGAAGACAAGGATTTTTGAAGTGTTTTTCTGACGCCTTTATTGGGACAGTGCCTCAAGTGTAGCCTATGGGAAGCCAAACCGGTAAGCACTAATAATTTTCACGTGTACAAGTACTAGTTAGCAGTGTAAGGATGGAAGAAATCAGCTATTTTTATTCCCCCCCTCACTAGTCTACTGACACTCCTTAGGAGACAACAGTGATGTAGAGGTCTTCCCCTGGCCACCGTCATTTCAGCATCCAGCCAACAGGTGGCAGTACTCCTCCACCACTCCAGCCCAAGAGATTCCTCCTGACACCGCAAGGTTCACTTTCGCAGCATCAGTATCATCAGCTCCTCCTTTGGTTTATTTGTAGTTACGGCGGGGAGAAAAAATAAACGTTCCTTATTGCTCCTGTGTTGGGATGGCTTCACTTCAGCAGCTTGGGAGCTACCTTGGTTTTTTGGCATTCTTGAGCGACACGATGCATCTCTGCCACCTCTGAAGCGTAGTAAAGCCCACGGGGCTGCAGCAAATCCCCAAGTGTGGAGAAGGTTTTAGTTTTGCTGAGGAGTCCGGTTCTCGAGATGTCATAAACCGTGAAGGCACAGCTGGAGCACTTTATGAACTGCAGGGAAACTCCTGAGTGTTTTAGCCCAAGAATTAATCTGAAGAGCATCCTTCTTTGCTTCCTGTTTTGTTGTTGTTTGTGAGCTAGCTTAATGGGCAGTGAGCAGTAAACCGTTTAAAATCTGCTGTGCACATTGATGCTTTTTTTCTGTTGCTAGAGAGGGAAGGATTTCACTGCCTTGGGTGTGAGGGAGGGAGGAAGATAATCCTGATAATGAAAACCACAAGCAAAGCATTTACTTTGGAACAATTGCTTCAATGACATTACCATGTAGATATTTTAATCAGAAATAAAAGTGCTAATCCCCAAATGCAGGCCTGACAACAATCAGAACAGCTGCATACTTTGAAAAGGAAAAAAAAAAGGAAGCTTAGCTTTTAGTAATGAGATTTACATGCAGCCAAAGAGAGCATTTTCTGTCCACCAGCAGTGACTCTATTTAAAATATTAAAGAAATGTTTGTTGAGAACTGGTAATGAGCTAACGACAGTGTTGGCATGGATCACTACCTTGCAGCATCCAGGCTGTTATATCTGGGAAATTTTCTTATGGATGTTAAAAACCTCAACCACACAGCACAGACAGGGTGAAGAACCCCATGCAGAGCTACAGGCTGGGGTCGGAGTGGCTGGAGAGCAGCCAAACAGAAAGGGATCTGGGNGGAGGTTGCTCTCTTCACTCAGGCAGCCAGCACCAGAACAAGAGGACACAGCCTCAAGCTGAGCCAGGGGAAATTTAGGCTTGAGGTGAGGAGAAAGTTCTTCACTGAGAGAGTCATTGGCTACTGGAATGGGCTGCCCAGGGAGGTGGTGGAGTCGCCGTCCCTGGAGCTGTTCAAGGCAGGATTGGACGTGGCACTTGGTGCCATGGTCTAGCCTTGAGCTCTGTGGTAACGGCTTGGACTTGATGATCTATGAGGTCTCTTCCAACCTTGGTGGTACTGTGATAGTGTGATACTGAAGAAGAGCAAATGGATTGACCCACATCCATATGGCTGAATCCTTTTTATGTCTCCTCAGTGTGATGCACTCATCTGTCCTGGCTTTTGGGAACAGTTCCTGCCATGTGCATCATCCAGGAACGCTAGCTGGCACAGGACAGCCTAGTGACATAGATATAGAAGTGAGTGTATTTACTATGTGGGTTCTTGAATAGCGTGGCAGAGATGGCTGTGCCACAGTGCCCAAGCCCATCTGCTTGTCCTGTTTGGTTTACTAGTCTGGGTATAGCCAAAATAGCTATATGTGATCTGGAAGTCCCTACCCACTAACCAGACAACACTGGTATAGGAAACTCTGTGTCTGGCAGAGTTGCTGTCTCAGGCTAAGCTATTGCAACATGCAATCTTGTGTAGATGGTTCTGTGTATTCTTCATTAAGCTTCCTCTGGAAGGCTGAAGCCATTTAAAAAACTGTTTTCCACTCAGGACCTTTTTTTTTTTCAGACCTCACAGCAAGATCTGTGACTTCTCAGTGTATGGTGACTGGTGTGAATTAAATTTTGACCACATTTCTGGTGCTTCTCCATGAAGGCAGTGTCTCTTATCCCTGTGGCTCTCCTGATTTACCTTGGTGTCAGACAGACCAGAATCAGCCTCTAAGCCTACTTTTAAAATAAATAAAAGGCAGTAAGACCTCCAGCTCCTGTGAAAGGCCAAATACTGAAAGGGAAACTCACAAGAAGAGATCCTTATGCAGCCTGAAATTCCTCTGATCTGAGTGGAGGAAACATAAACACTTTGGAGAAGAGCTGCACAGATTCCTTGTCTAAGTGCCTCTGTATCTTAAAATGGAACAAGGTGTCTTGGCAAAAAGAGTCTTTTGAGCTGAATAGCAAGAATGCTGAAGGGTGATTCCAGTCTTTTGGAGAGGCATGGCAAAAAGCTTTTTCTTCAGCTTCTAAAGTATTCAGCCTTCAAAGATCATAGCAAACCTTTGCTGTATTTTTAGAATGACTGTAATGCAAAAGGCTTTGATAGCAAGGCTAACTTCAAGTATAAATGGAGGTTTGTGAAGAGCTACATTTATCCTTGTTCAGTTTCTCTATATTTGCACTTACTGAAACACTTCAGGCACTGACAAAAGGAAAAAGCAGTTTTCTCACAGGAGCTAGGAGCAGTGAGGTGACTTCCCTGAGTTGGCAACAGAGAAACGCCTGGATTAGGCACATCTGAGTGGCTCTGGATTTTGGTTCAGCATCACCACTGACCTGCCAAACATCTATGAGCAAACTGCCTTTTTACTCTTTGTTAGTTTTTACCCTTTGCAAGCTTTTGGAGCAGAAACTGTGATTGTTTCTTCTGTCTTTTGCAGTGGGATCTTGGCTTCAGCTGAGGGATGCAGAGTGATAAGGCAAAGCAGATCACAGGGCTGGCAGTCATAAATGCCTCATCAGCAATACAGATCCATTTGATCAGGTAAGATTCAATGGAACTGTGAGCCTATGGCATGTGTGGTCAGATATCTCAGACTTTCAGAGTTGAGGCTGTGTCTGAGTTCTCTCTGCTCTGCATGGACATAGGAAGATGTTCTTCCCAGAGAGAGTGATTGGCATTGGAATGGGCTGCCCAGGGAGGTGGTGGAGTCACCGTCCCTGGAGATGTTCAAGCAAAGCCTGGATGAGGCACTTAGTGCCATGGTCTGGTTGACTGGACAGGGCTGGGTGCTAGGTTGGCCTGGATGATCTTGGAGGTCTCTTCCAACCTGGTTGCTTCTATGATTCTATGACTTCTGTAATAATTTAGAGCCTGAAGAAACACTGGAAGACATTCTTTTGAAATCAGAGATGGCTTTCAGGGAAGCTTTTCAAGACTTGTAACCATTCTAAGTAAGGTAAAAACTCATCTGCAGGCTTGTTACAGAAGACTGGTGGCAAATTTCCTCTCCAGACTTACTCACAAGCTTTCTGCTACTCAAGCCTTCTCGTTCAGCCTAAAATTCTCCAAGGACCAACTGTCTTTCCTGTGACCTTTGTAACTTCTATTCTCATTCTGCTAGAAATGCAGAAAGCTAATTATAATATATAATATTATATATTATATATATTATGTATTATATATAATAATATAACAAGTCCTAATTGGAATTGAGGCCAAAGCCACACCCTTGAACTTCACTGGTGGGTAGAGGCTGCTGTCAGTAACAGGTTTAGTAAGAATTTGTGTTCTGAAAGATTAGTAAGGACAGGTCAGAGATGGGTTTCTGGTAGGACAGTGCTAAGGAGATGCTAAATAAATGCCTGGAGAAACACCAACCCTCATTTGTACTCAAGGGCCCTTAGTTCATTCCCGGGGGAGCAGGGATTAATAAGGCAAGAAAGAGTGGAGAGCAATTGCAGTTATGAGGACTGTCCCCACAGTCCTCCTTATGAGATCAATACAGCAAATTCAGGCTTACAGGAGCCATAGGTCTATGCAGGATTCAAGTGCTCCCTAATCCAAACACAGTATTTGGCTTAGGTTCAGAGGAGCCAATCTGCCCACTTGGATATCCTTAGCTTTATTGCCATGGCAATAAAAAGTATCATCTGGAGCAGCACAGTGATTCAAATTAGAAGAGATAGGTGTCCAAGCTTCTAAAAATGGTATCACTGAAGTGTGGTTCAGATGCTCTGCATATGGAAAGGACAACACCTAAACCTAGAAAACAGTAAATGTTTGTCAGAAGAGAGGACTACATCAGAAAAGTGTCTTCTCTGGAGCTCAGATTGCTATCTATGGGCTGCACTTCAGCTGTTGATTATTTGGCTGGGACTAAATATCTATTAATGGAGAGCTCATTCTTCAGAAGAATAGCTACTGGAGGGCACACTGATGGTGTTGGGACTGCTGAATGGCAGAGTGTCTTTGACAGAAAGTGTTTTTTTTGTTGCATTTCCCAGTCAGCCTCATAACTCTCTTAGAAAAGGCAACGTGACCCAAAATAGTCCTAAAAAAGTCAAAGCTTGCTTTATGGTTCTTTAGTAAAGCCCAAAGAGACCTCAAAATTCACATTAAATATTTAAAGCCTCATATGTACATATTTACAGACCAAGGGACAATTCTTCTCTTTTGTTGCCAAACCTTCATTCAGACTGCAATGAAACATAGATGTGAATGGAGCCTGTCATCTACCATCGGTCTCTTCTAGTCGGTGTTGATGCTGTTTTTACAGTGACAAGGACTCACAAATTGGACTTTCCTGGCATAGCCAGGAAGAGTAACTCAGCTATGGCAATAGTGCATCCATTTCTTTTGGCTGTGGTTTGCATAAAGGCAGCATAAAAAACGATGTCAGTGCTTTTCACCTTAAATCCCTGCAGGTATAAGATAGAATAGAATCAGCCAGGTTGGAAGAGACCTCCAAGATCATCCAGTCCAACCTAGCACCCAGCCCTAGCCAGTCCACTAGACCATGGCACTAAGTGCCTCAGCCAGGCTTTTCTTGAACACCTCCAGGGATGGTGACTCCACCACCTCCCTGGGCAGCCCATTCCAATGCTAATCTCTCTCTCTGCCAACAACTTCCTCCTAACATCCAGCCTAGACATCCCCTGGCACAACTTGAGACTGTGTCCCTTTGTCCTGTTGCTGGGTGCCTGGCAGAAGAGACCAACTCCCACCTGGCTACAGCCTCCCTTCAGGTAGTTGTAGACAGCAATGAGGTCTGCCCTGAGCCTTCTCTTCTCCAGGCTGTGCACCCCCAGCTCCCTCAGCCTCTCCTCATAGGGTTTGTGTTCCAGGCCCCTCACCAGCTTTGTTGCCCTTCTCTAAGATGCCACAATCTCTACACAGATAGGCTATCAGACATCGTCTTGCCATAATAAGGCTCAACAGAGATAGTTCCAGACCAAGCAAGCAGGTAAAGTGGAGATGCCCATCACCATTCTCTCCCTGGGCCCCTTCCTTTCGTCTCCCTGTCACAAAGTGAAATTCTCAGTTCAGAGTTGGAATGACATGGACTGACAGCTCCCTCTTATCCCCTCCTCACTAAGATTAATTTCTGCTCGACTTGTTTAGAATGAAACCGGGGCCACCTGTGCATGAGCTGTCAGGAAACGTTGTGCTTTCATTTAAACAGCAGGCAGCTATCAAAACAGCAATAAGAGAGGCTATCAGGCTTAATAATGGCATGCATTAAAAGTGAAATAACTCTCTGAGGTCCAGTAATGTTGCTTTTACCATTTGTCAGGTGTATAATCACTCTGGAGAATAAGAATAGTGAGGTCTTTGTAAAATCATGAATCAATGTTCCCAACAATTCAACTGCTGTGAGTAGGTCAGGTCAATACCCTCACGTCTCAAAAAACTACTTAAGCCCTCCTGTCCCCTGAGACCATTACATCAATGGATGCCTCCAGTACTACTGAAAATGACAGCTTGCAATGTAATACCAGGAGATCCCCTTTAATAGCTCCTCCACATTAACAGCTGTGGGGTGTTTGTCCCTGTTTCTGAGACCATGCCATATAGAATCCTTTGGTCCTATGTGAGAAAAGCTTTTATCAATTTCAGGAGGATTGCTTTTTCTTTTTCAATCTGGACAATGGAACAAAGCAGGTAATTCCTAGGAAAGGACAATCAGAGTAGGAATCAAACAATGGTTAAATAAAAGAATTCAAGAGAACTTGGTTAATATATGAAACTGTGAACTTTTGTAGCATCATTGCATTGCAGAATGCTTTGGGTTGGAAGGGACCTTAAAGATCATGTAGATCAAATCATTCTGCCACGAGCAGGAACACCTTCCACTAGACCAGACTGCTCAAGGCCCCATCCAACCTGACCTTGAACACCTCCAGGCACATCCACAACCTCCCTGGGCAACCTGTCCCAGTGTCTCACTTCCCTCACTGTGAAGAATTTCCTCCTGATATTCAGTCTAAATCTACCCTCCTCAATCTTAAAGCCATTCTCTCTCATCCTTTCACAACAAGCCCTTGTAAAAAGTCCCTCCCCAGCCTTCTTGTAGGCCTCCCTCAGTTACTGGAAGCCACTAGATGGTCTCACCTTCTCTTCCCTGAGTGGGACAATCCCAGCTCTTGCAGCCTGTCCCTGCAGGGGAGGTGCTCCATTTTCTTGTCTTTGCACTCACTGATGTTTTTTTTCATCTTTGCCATCTTTATATCAGATAAAATCCTGAATCCAGTGTCATACATGGCAAAATCTGCTTGACTTCAGTAGATCCAGACTTTAACTGCATAGTTTATATAATACTTTGTGTTCCCACACCTCATAGTACCACATTTTTCACAGTATCACAGTATCACAGTATCATCAGGGTTGGAAGAGACCTCACAGATCATCAAGTCCAACCTAGCACCCAGCCCTATCCAGTCATCTAGACCGTCACAGTATCACAGTATCACCAAGGTTGGAAGAGACCTCACAGATCATCAAGTCCAACCCTTTACCACAGAGCTCAAGGCTAGACCATGGCACCAAGTGCCACGTCCAATCCTGCCTTCAACAGCTCCAGGGACGGCGACTCCACCACCTCCCTGGGCAGCCCATTCCAGTAGCCAATGACTCTCTCACTGAAGAACTTTCTCCTTACCTCAAGCCTAAATTTCCCCTGGCGTAGCTTGAGGCTGTGTCCTCTTGTTCTGGTGCTGGCTGCCTGAGAGAAGAGAGCAACCTCCTCCTGGCCACAACCACCCCTCAGGTAGTTGTAGACAGCAATAAGTCTGCCCTGAGCCTCCTCTTCTCCAGGCTAAACAATCCCAGCTCCCTCAGCCTCTCCTCGTAGGGCTTGTGCTCGAGGCCTCTCACCAGCCTCGTCGCCCTTCTCTGGACACGTTCAAGCATCTCAATGTCCAGTTTGCCACCTCAGAAAAGGCAACTGTTCTTTTCTCTGCTTTAAACCTTCCTTTATGCCTTTCACACATGTTGTTAAAATTTAGAGTCTTGGCAATGACTGAAATAATGCTCCTCAAATGAATTCTCTTAAAAGACAGTGGGAAAAGACAATCAGAATGGATTTTATTCCCCAGTATTTTTTATATATCTAGTCTCCCTTTCCAACAAGCCAACCCTCACTTTGAATGGCCTATATACATCTCTAACTACGAGACAACTACGCTATAGTTAGTCCTGAAGTATACACACAGTGACTATCTCTTGCCTTTGCCTGGGCAGAAAGACCAACACCCAACCTTTGCATGATCATCTCTTCATGGGTGAGGAGCAGTGCAGAATTGCTCCCTCTTCTAGTAAACTGGCTATTTTCATGAAAACTCTTGAGTGTTTAGTCTTGTGGAAGGTCCAAATTATATCTAGAATACATAGCCAGGACATGTCCTAAACACATACCTGAATAGCCACCTTGTTGTCCCCACTTCCTTCTTCCCAGGTGGAAGAAGTAGGAAAGCAGACAAAAGCCTTACCACCTCTCAGTCTGTCATTGAGACATTCTTGGTCTTGTTTTGCAGCCTGCTTTGTCTTTGGTAAACACAGGTCTGGGATGCTAGGCATGTGCATGAATAATAACTTAGGATTGGTTCTAGGGGTGATTGGTTCTAGGGGTGTTTTTATCTGTTGCTATTGGCCAAAGACACTTGTTAGAATGCTTAAAAAACTATCCAACTTGTTTGTTTGCTGCTGCTGCTGCTGCCTTTGTTTTGTCTGCTGTTTGCCTTGTGTGCCTTGCAGCACGCATAGCTGGGGACTTGCCGCCCCCATGAAGAGAAGACCTGACCCTGTCTGTCTTCTGCAGTGAGCCAAGGGACTGAAAAGGCTTGCCCCATGCTGGGATACAGTTGTCCACTTGAGCTCAGCCAAGCCTGAGTCTGTTTGACTATGTCTGAGTCTAGGCAATGACCTAGCAATGAGTTGTGACACCGGGACCTGCTGGCCCACTGCTCCAGCCCAAAGGCCGACTCTTGTGCACCAATCAGACTGCTCCAGCCTGCAAACCTGGATTCTGCTTTGCCCAGGTGGCTGACCACTCTGATGACCTCCTGAGAGCCACGGAGGATTTGCCTTGTGTCTGTGGATCTTCTCAGACACCATGCTCAATCTGAGCGAGGCAAGCAGCAAAGCCCTACTGCACCATCACCACATGGAAGGCCACCACGTGGCTGGGACTATATTTTAGCCCTTCTGGTTGGCTAATTGTGTCCAAAGGCCCATTAGACTCGGGCTGCACTGATAAAAAGAGATGAGCAGGTAGAGACAGTGAACTTCCTTGCTGCTGCTACCATTGCTTTCTGCCTTACTGTGCTCTTTGCTTTTGGCAGCGCTACTGCCTCCTTGCATTCCGCTGTGCTTTGCTATAAGCTAGCACAAAGTAACAAACCCTGATACTTTGGGCTTGTCTGTCAGGAAACTGCTTTCAGTTTACCAGGAAGAGGCACCAACTGTCTCCATGCAATAGGCTTGCTTAGCCAGTGTGACATGGTGCTAGGATTGCACATCTGCAAGACATCCTGTCTGCAAGTCCTACTCTGAGACAGGGAAGCCCTGGAAGGGTGTTATGAGGGCAGGAAATTAATGTGATTGAGTAACAGAATTATTTTCTTTACCTGAACACCTCACCCCCAAGCTATATACAAAACCAGTTTAGGTTTATTTACAGATTCTAGTTCGATCAGAATTCTTCAAAAGGATGTTAAAGACAAATTTAGAGATGTAGGAAGTCAGGAAATGGAAAAGGCTAAGCTATAAAAACAACTTCACCCCATTGTCAATCAGGCTGAGCAGAGAATTAAGGGAACAGTGGGTTTTACTCATGGAAGTGAGATAGGTATTGGGCAGTGATCCCTTGCTGGATTCCACTGTGGAAGCAGCCTTCTGATGCTGTAAGCAATATCCAATAGTGTATGTCCATGTGTCAGAAGCCCAAGGTGGGAACAAATTCACCTTCTCCCTTGTTCTATTTATGCCTTCCTAGGCAAAGTGTCCATTCACCATTTTATACAGGGTGCAAAACCCCAGCCAACCACCAGCCCAGTTTCAGTGCAGGCTTCCACATGGGTCAGCCCACGTGCAAAAAGACACCTTTTGCTGTTCCCCCTTCAAGCCTGCAGGGCTGGGGGTGGGGGCAGAAAGCAGTTTTTGTGTCTTCTTCTCTCCAAACCTGGGGGAGTGGGTGGAGAAGAAAGGAATTTGGAGTACTGTGGAACAAAGAGACACACAGATCATCTAGAAGGAACCAGGACCAGGTCAGGGATGGTCTGCTTCTCTTCCAGCAGCTCTGCTAAGAGTCTGAGAAGACTGGAAGCCACTCAGTGGCTGACAAGACACCAATAGAACTCCCTGCAAGTATGGGTACTGTCTGAAGCTGTAGCTAGCCCTGTGAGTCAGGAAATAAGTTTTGTGAGTGAGTATTCAAAAGCCTCTTTAGCAAATCTTTAGCAAACTCTGTAATTGAATCTGATTGAATCTGAGCCTTCTGCCTTAGAGCAGAAAGGAGCTTCCTCAGTCCATCTAATGGGCAAGCAGTATAATTAACTACAAGAACCCCTCTTCCAGTTCTAATAGTTTAATGTTGTGTTATTGCTAGTTATTTGCTCCAGATCCAGTTACCCCTTTGCATAATGTTGTCATGACTGTTGTGCAGAGCCAATTATTACTAAAAATTACTGGCTGGGTAGCAAGAATCCTGGATAGCAAAACTGATAAGCAATATTAGTTTGAAAAAAGACCCTCTCACATTAACTAATACCCTCCATTACACTCAGATCAATCTCAGGCCCCTGTAAAAGTTAATAATGACAAGTTACGTTTCAAGCTGACTTTCTGGTGATGCTTACTATTGTTGGTCATTTTGTCTCATGATTCAAGCCAGCAGAAGCAAGTATAAAGTTCCATGACACTGTTTCTAGTGATTCTATGTCTTAGCTATAACTATAAAAGATAAATCTTAAACTATAAAAGGTAACTATAAAGAATAAATCTTAGCTATAACTATAAAGGATAAATTCAGGATGATGAAGCTGGTGAGGGGCATGGAACACAGCCCTCTGAGGAGAAGCTGAGGGAACTGCGAGTGTGCAGCCTGCAGAAGAAGAGGCTCAGAGGTCATCTCATTGCTGTCTACAACTACCTGAAGGGAGGCTGTAGCCAGGTGGGGATTGGTCTCTTCTCCCAGGCAACCAGCAATAGAACAAGAGGACACAGTCTCAAGTTATGTGGGGGGAGGTCTAGGCTGGATGTTAGGAGGAAGTTCTTCACAGAGAGAGTGATTGGCATTGGAATGGGCTGCCCAGGGAGGTGGTGGAGTTGCCATCCCTGGAGGTGTTCAGGAAAAGCCTGGATGAGGCACTTAGTGCCATGGTCTGGTTGACTGGACAGGGCTGGGTGCTAGGTTGGACTGGATGATCTTCTAGGTCTCTTCCAACCTGGCTGATTCTATGATTCTAAGAAATCCTGGATTATACCTGTATGATGTAAAGATAATAATAGGTTTGGAAATACCTTACTTAATATCTTACTTCTTACTTCTATCTACAATATCTTTGAATGCTCTAATATTTAAACTTCCTGTATATTAATATATTTTTAGCGATGTCAAGCATGGAAACCCAATTTTACTAGAAGCTCACTATGAAAAACTGTTCTGCCTAGTTCAGAAAGGCACCATTAAAGAGGAAATGCATGGGAATGGAGTTTGACTGATATGTCTTTAATGTATTTATGATCATCATAACTTTGTTCTCTTGCTGACCTCTTGTTTTTAGTTATTTATCTCTGATGTTAAAAGTTCAGGCTGTAAATGCTCCTTGCAAGCTGTAATCACTTTTCTGAATGACAAAAGAGAACAATAAGATTCTGTAGCAACTGAGATGCATCTTAGCCCTTGCTGGTGAAGAATGTAAGCTATAGAAAGTCCTTTTCATCTTTTAGCAAGGGTCCATTATTTCTGTATATCTCTTTTCTGTGCCTTATGAAAAGGTTTGTACAGCAAAGAATGACTGACTATGTAGTAGTTCTTTCTTCTTTTGCCAAGCTCTTTTTAGCTTTGGCAGCAATTCTATTTTCCCTGTCATCATCTAATGTCTATTTATTTTACATTGCTACAAAGCCAGTGCAATTCCCTCATAAATCCCAGGTTGTGAAGATGAAGAAACAATCCAATTCCTATTAATAAAATTCTTCAGTGTCCTCTTTCTGATTCCTACAATCTAATTAGGTTTAGAAAGGCCATCACTTTTAAAAACTCTTGGAAAAGAATCAATTGAATGAAGAGATCAGAGTTTGACAAATGCCTTGCATCTCGAGCTCTCAAATACCTGATCAATCTTGGTTGTCACAGATGGCACAAGAGTGCTTGTCACTCACTGTTGATTGAACTGCCCTCATAACCTTACTCCTCTCCTTCAGCTCTGCCTTCCTGTCCTCCTTTGCTCTCATGTGCACACAAACATATGTGTGCATAGGTGCTATCCCCCTCAAATTGGGAAAGATGAAGCTCTTTGCATGTTATTTGAACACTTCAACAAGTGGTGGGAATAATGACAATGGGAAGCTGCAATGGGAAGCAGTTCTGAAGGCAAAATTGTGACCGTTAAAGAGCAGCCAGAACTATATTATGGCAATCAGAGAAGTGTCTTTTTTTTATTGTTTATTAATGTTAGAGACAGTTGCAAATATTAGAATTGTTAAATTATTGCCCTCACAGTGTGCAAAGAGAAAAAATGATCTTTTGGATCATCTTCCTTCTCACAAGGTGATAACAGATCTTGCATGTCCCCCAGGTGTAAGTCTTGGCTTCATTTTTAGGCAAAATTCTTAGAAGCAGACAGACTTAGAGGATGATTTCTGAGCTCATGTGGTATAGACACTACTTCACAGCTACTTGATCACTAGTGACCTCACTATTAATGTGCTGTCACGCTGAACTTGAAGCTGGGGAGGAATAACAAACTCCACCAGTACAGGCTGAGAGGTGATCTGCTGGAAAGCAGCCCTGTGGAGAGGGACCTGGGGGTCCTGGTGGATAACAAGTTACCCATGGCACAGCAATGTGCCCTTGTGGCCAAGGAAGCCAATGGCATCCTGGGGTGTATTAGGAGGAGTGTGTCCAGCAGATCAGAAGGGAGGTTCTCCTTCCCCTCTACTCTGCCCTGCTGAGACCCTATCTTGAATACCTTGTCCAGTTTTGGGCTCTCCAGTTGAAGAGGGACAGGGATCTGCTGGAGAGGGTCCAGTGGAGGGCTGTGAGGATGATGAGGGGACTGGAGGGCATGGCTTATGAGGAGAGGCTGAGGGACCTGGGGCTTTTTAATCTGGAGAAGAGAAGACTTAGAGGGGATTTGATAAATGTTTCTAAGTATCTGAAGGCTGCCAGGAAGTGGGGGACAGGCTCTGCTCACTGCTCCCTGGGATAGGACAAGGAGCAATGGGCGTAAGTTGCAGCACAGGAGGTTCTGCCTCAACACAAGGGGAACTTCTTACTGTAAGGGTGACAGAGCACTGGAACAGGCTCCCCAGGGAGGCTGTGGAGTCTCCTTCTCTGGAGACTTTGAAGGCCTGTCTGGATGTGTTCCTGTGTGATCTGTGTTAGATAGGACTGTCCTGCTCTGGCAGGGGGGTTGGACTCGATGATCTCCTTGGGTCCCTTCCAAACCCCTAACATCCTGTGAGCCTATGATAATTGACAAGAAGATTTCTAAGAGGCTGCACAATTAAGCTGAGAGATAGAAGTGTTGCCTTGCAATGTCAGCAGAAAAAATATGCATCATCTTGGAGTGCTTAGAAGTTTCTGTGCTATATACAGAAGCCAAGCTCTTCCTCAGAAGGAATCCCACTTATAGTCATTCAGGAATGGGTGGTAGTCTGTTTCTGTCATCTCATGCACATCAGAGCTTTGCAGAACAGCAAATCTGCTCTGCTAAAAAGAATGAGTAACCTACCCTCTCTAAGCACAGCTTGCCAACTCACAGTTTTAAGAGGTTGCAGTGGGGCTGGATTTACCTTTCACTGGCATTGTTAAAGATTTCACTTTTTCTTTGCTGTGTTAACTACTGGGGAAATGGTGGTTTCTTTATCCTTACTTTGATTTGCTCCATTTCGATTGCAAGTTCCTAACTATGCGTTGTACTTGCAGTCATAGAATCACAGAATCATAGAATCATAGAATGGTTAGGTTGGAAGGGACCTCAAGGATCATCCAGCTCCAACCCCCTGCCATAGGCAGGGACACCTCCCACTAGAGCAGGTTGCTCAAGGCCTCATCCAGCCTGGCTTTAAATGCCTCCAGGGAGGAAGCATCCACAACCTCCCTGGGCAACCTGTGCCAGTGTCTCACCACCCTCACTGTAAAGAACTTCCTCCTAACATCCAGTCTAAATCTCCCCTCTGCCAGCTTAAACCCATTCCCCCTCGTCCTGACATTACCAGACCTTGTCACTAGTCTCTCCCCCGCCTTCCTGTAGGCTCCCTTCAGATACTGGTCATCCTGACATGCACAAAAGTTAGCATTATAGAACACCAGGTTGGAAGGGACCTCGTTCAGCCTTGCTTGGCAAGAGTATGATACATGGAACACCGTGATCAGGTCTCACCTAAGCCATCTTAAATCTGAACAAAACCATTTCTTTCAGCCTTTCCTCATGGCCAGGCTTCCCATTCTATGGATTTTGTGGTCCTAAAATGGGATGTTGGAGTGTATGTCCTTTGCAGTATAGTTTAGGTACTACTGGTTGTGATGGTTTGGGAGTTACCCACACTCCCACTCTTATGAAATCGCTGAGACTAGACTCAGCTGAGCTGCAAGTTAAGGAATGAAGCTTTGTATTTACAGCTTAGCACAACATACAAGCAGAGATTTACAATATATACAGCTGCAGACAGAAATATACAAGTTGAAACAAGTACTATAGAAGCACAACAGTCTGCCCAGAAACCAGAGTCCCCAGGAGGGGCTTCCAACCACCCTTCCACCTTCTTTCCACCCCTCTACCTTACCCCAGAGTTTGCCTTACATGTAAGGTGAGTTTGGAGGATTGGCAAGGGGGAGTAGAAAGCAGAAGGATTAGTTACACAGAAGCAGCCCAGGGAGAAACAGACTCCAAGACACACACACACTGTCTTATCTATGTTTGTGTTCTTGTTTTCACACATGTCAGCAAGCCTATGAGACATCACCATTGTTTCATTTTCACAGCTTATGATCTAATTTCTCTCATTAAAATATTCCAATTAGCCTCAAACTAGCACACTGGTGATAAAAAGTGTCAAGTGAAATACTCTATTTTTGTAGTTTGTATTTTAGGGTGCTCAGAAAGCACAGGGAGGTTTTCCACTTAGCAGCCATTGTCATTCCATTGTTCTTCTTGAGCCCTGAATTTCAGTTACATTGAAATATAGTGATTATATGTTTTACAGTGAATTTCAGGGTTAAATACTATGCAAACAGGGCTGGAAATCTGAAATATCTGAGCTTGTCATTTATTTGCTGCATCTTCCTCTTAGTCAGAAAGACTGAACTCTTCATGCCCTCCTTGTACTAGGGCATCACTTAAGAATGTATTAGAAACACAAAGTCACTAAAGAGGTGGTTAGGAAGATGACTTTTATGCAAGTAAGATTTATGTATAATTAATTAAAACATGTAAAGATGGAGAAATTAAAAATTCTGTACTTGGAATCTGTATACTCTGAAGAAATACATCATGCCAAAGGAAGTGTCTAAGTGATTCACCAAAGCATGAGATGAAATCTTAACCAGTCTTATTCTTCTTGGCTCCACAGTTCAAGAGAGACAGGGAGCTACTGAGATTCCAACAGAGGGCTTGGAAGATGATTAGGGGACTGAAGAGAAATACGAGATACTGGAACGTGTCCAGAGAAGGGCAGCAAAGCTGGTGGGAAGCCTGGAGCACAGTCCTGTGAGGAGAGGCTGAGGGAGCTGGAGGTGTGCAGCCTACAGAAGAGGAGGCTCAAGGATGACCTCATTGCTGTCTACAACTACCTGAGGGGTGGTTGTACCTAGGGGGAGGTTGCTCTCTTCTCTCAGGCAACCAGCAACAGAACAAGGGGACACAGTCTCAAGTTGTGCCAGGGGAGGTCTAGGCTGGATGTTAGGAGGAAGCTCTTGCCAAAGAGAGTGATTGGCATTGGAATGGGCTGCCCAGGGAGGTGGTGGAGTCACTGTCCCTGGGGGTGTTGAAGAAAAGCCTGGATGAGGCACTTAGTGCCATGGTCTGGTTGACTGGCTAGGGCTGGGTGCTAGGTTGGACTGGATGAGCTTGGAGGTCTCTTCCAACCTGGTTGATTCTATGATTCTTATGAGGAAAGGCTGAGAGACCTGTGGCTGTTTAGCTTGGAAAACAGAAGAGAGGGGATCTTGTCAGTGGATATAAATATCTAAAGAGTGGAGGTCAAGAGCGTGGGGCTGGGCTCTTGTCAGTGGTTCCCAGTGATAAGACAAGGGGCAGCAGTTACAAGCTAGAGCACAGGAGGTGTCACTTAAGGAAAAACACATTCTGAGTGATGAAGCACTGCACCAGGCTGCTCAGTGAGGTGGTGGAGTCTCCTTTTCTGGAGACTTTCAAAACCTGCCTGGATACATTCTTGTGCAACCCCATCTAGGCAAACCTGCTTTTGCATGGGGGGTGTACTAGGTGATCTCCAGAGGTCCCCTGTGACCCCTCTCATTCTGTGATTCTGTGATCCTGTGTGATACTGCAGTGTTGTAGTTTGCCTTTCCTATACTGACAGACTACCTCTGGAACAGCAAACTGGGACCAAACACAAGGGTGTGTGCATAGGCACCCCCAAATAGCTGTTGTGAGAAGTTGAAAGTGACAACATGAGTGTTAGCTTCTGCTCTTTGCCTGCCTGCTCTCGTTTGAGAGTTCTCTAAGTCTGGCACAAGTGCCTTGCCTGTGGAGAAACCTCAAGTGATCATAGAATGTTAGGGGTTGGAAAGGACCTCTAGAGATAATCTTGTCCAACTGCCCTGCCAAAGCAGGATCACCTAGGGCAGGCCACACAGGAATACATTCAGATGGACTTAGAAAGTCTTCAGAGAAGGAGACTCAGAATTCTGTTTCTCTTCAAGGTGAGGTGGTTATTTTATAGACATAGATAAGATCCCCTCTTAGACTTCTCAAGACTAAACAGCCCAGTTCTCTCAGTCTTTCTTCATAGGAAGGATGTTCAAGTCCCTTGGTCATCCTCATAGATCTTCATTGGACTCTTTTGTCTTTTGGACTCTGTTATCTTTCGTGGGGTGCAAGTATTTAGCAACTGGCATCAGATGGATCAGATGCTGTGCCCTTAGAGTGGATGAAAAATGTACCAGGTTCTCAGAATAGAATAGAATAGAATAGAATAGAATAGAATAGAATCAACCAGGTTGGAAGAGACCTCCAAGATCATCCAGTCCAGCCTAGCATCCAGCCCTATCCAGTCAACCAGACCATGGCACTAAGTGCCTCATCCAGGCTTTTCTTGAACACCTCCAGGGACGGTGACTCCACCACCTCCCTGGGCAGCCCATTCCAATGCCAATCACTCTCTCTGTCAAGAACTTCCTCCTAACATCCAGCCTATACTTCCCCCGGCACAACTTGAGGCTGTGTCCCCTTGTTCTGTTGCTGGTTGCCTGGCAGAAGAGACCAACCCCACCTGGCTACAGCCTCCCTTCAGGTAGTTGTAGACAGCAATGAGGTCTGCCCTGAGCCTCCTCTTCTCCAGGCTAAACAACCCCAGCTCCCTCAGCCTCTCAGGGTTTGTGTTCCAGGCCCCTCACCAGCCTTGTTGCCCTTCTCTGGACACATTCCAGCACCTCAACATCTCTCTTGAATTGAGGAGCCCAGAACTGGACACAGTACTCAAGGTATGGCCTGACCAGTGCTGAGTACAGGGGAAGAATAACCTCCCTCCTCCTAATGGCCACACTGTTCCTGATCCAGGCCAGGATGCCATTGGCTTTCTTGGCCACCTGGGCACACTGCTGGCTCATCTTCAGCCTACTATCCACCAGTACCCCGTAGATTATCTTTTGCCAAAGAAGTGTTAAATAAAATAGATCTTCCCCAACACTGATAGTGATACACATTCAGAGCCTATGAAGACTGGCCTGAGTTCTTGCAGCAAGACAGAGCAATGATTAGAAACTCATGGGCACACAAATGAAACTCTATTTCTGAGCTCTTTGCCTTTCTAACAATTAAAGAACTAAGGAAAAAGCAATCAAATTTATGAGGCCTGAAAAGAACACTAAAGATTATCTACCTCATAAAATGAACTTTTAAACCTGAAGTCGTATTTCTTCTTTAGTTTATCTTTGATATTATAAATCATCCTCTGTAAAGAGCAGTGGTTGGGAAAGTAGTTGGCAGTATCTACCACTGGAGTTCATTCTGCTTTATTTATTGAAAGATACTAAAAAGTAAAACACTAAAGTACTTCACATTAAAATGGTATGAACCCACCAAGATGACTGCTTGTAACTGTCTGCGTAAAATTATGGTCAGAGTAACCACCTCTGGCTCCAGAATAAACTTTCCATGTGTGTTAGAGCCAAATGCATTTGCTTACTCAGATTTTCACTTGAATGATAATCTTTTCCCCCACACTTTTATTTTTTACATGTCTTTCATTTCCCCCCCCCCCCCTTTTTTTTTTTTTTCCTTCATATGCATGGAAACCTTTAAAGGAGAGGGGTGGAAATAAAGCACCAAATACCTGTCTTCTTGGGAGATGAAATATCACAACGATGAAGAATCCAGACAAGCCTCACTGTACAGTTCATTCCTCTTCTCCACTGACATCAGTAGCTTGTGAATACACACATAATTACACAGTATAGATCAAATCCTAGGAGAGATATCATTCCTCCCAGAAAACTGTTTCCCAGTGCCAAGACCTCAGTCCTCCAATACCGGGATTGTAATGGCTAAATGTTGGTATGCGCTCCCTCTGCAGTGAGTTTTACACCATGAGGCTTTGCAGTGGTGTCCTGAGCTGCTGGCAGCCAGGACAGAGCTGCTCACTGGAGGCCAAATTCTCAGTTTGTAGTGTCTAAATACCTGCTGGTATGTTATAGTAATATCACTGGTTAGAATATTAAATAATTCACAGGTAAGTATGTAACTTATTGTGTAGTCAGAGCAAGGCTTGTACATTGTGACTGTAGCTCTGCTCTTCATCCCTTGCCAAAGGACATCATTAGGAAAACTGCAAATTTTGAATTTCTGGCCATTTTTCTCTAGGAACACAGCCATGCCTTGGACTGGGATACTGTTACCTTCATATTTTGGCATATTTCCAGAGGGTCTGAATTTGTTGGCCCTTAAAGACTGACTCATAGCAAAAGTCTGGTTTATTCACGCAGAAAGCAATGGGGGAGCTTTGGGAAGCTGAGAGCTGCTGCCCGAGGCAGCAGAGTGGTGGATCCCTAAAGAAAGGGGCTTCCCAATCTTATGGAGATTTGGATAGAGCTGGAATCTGCTGCCATTGTGGAAGCAAGTTGCCATCAGCAGCTGGTCTTGCTTGTCTGCATCTTGCCTTACTCTCCCAGGAAAGCTGGGGAGGGACTCTTTACACGGTCTAGTAATGTTAGGACGAGGGGGAATGGGTTTAAGCTGGAAGAGGGGAGATTTAGACTGGATGTTAGGAGGAAGTTCTTTACAGTGAGGGTGGTAAGACACTGGCACAGGTTGCCCAGGGAGGTTGTGGATGCTTCCTCCCTGGAGGTGTTTAAGGCCAGGCTGGATGAGGCCTTGAGCAACCTGCTCTAGTGGGAGGTGTCCCTGCCTATGGCAGGGGGGTGGAGCTGGATGATCCTTGAGGTCCCTTCCAACCTAAACCATTCTATGATTCTATGATTCTATGATTCCTGCAAGAGAGCAGCTTTTGCCAGCTTCAGAAGCACAGCTGCTCCTTCCCTCTCATTTTGTCCCCTGCCCAGAGCTTCCAAGTTATAGAGCTGAGACAATGGTGGGTAACTCTGAAGGGTATATGAAATTCCTCTTTGAGACAGGATGCAATTCTTCTCCTACATCCCACATTTACTTTGATAACCACTGAGAGAGCAAAACTGGGTGGCCTTGCATCAGTACTTAGGCTCATTTTATGGGTTTACTTGTCCATTCCTAAAACTTTGCAGCTGGTCCTTAAATTTTTGGAAATGATATTATAAATACTAGAAATAACTGAGTCCTCAGGCTCTTGCAGCTTTTTCATTGTAATAGAGTTTGTTTTTAAACCCATCATCTCCTTGCTTATTTATTCCACCACTCCTGATTGAAAGGAGGGTACAGGATATATAAAATAGAATCAGCCAGGTTGGAAGAGATCTCCAAGCTCATCCAGCCCAACCTAGCACCCAGCCCTAGACAATCAACCAGACCATGGCACTAAGTGCCTCATCCAGGCTTTGCTTGAACACCTCCAGGGACAGTGACTCCACCACCTCCCTGGGCAGCCCATTCCAATGCCAATCACTCTCTCTGTGGAAGAACTTCCTCCTAACATCCAGCCTAGACCTCTTCTGGCACAACTTGAGACTGTGTCCCCTTGTTCTGTTGCTGGTTGCCTGGCAGAAGAGACCAACCCCACCTGGCTACAGCCTCCCTTCAGGTAGTTGTAGATAGCAATGAGGTCATCCTTGAGCCTCCTCTTCTGTAGGCTGCACACCTCCAGCTCCCTCAGCCTCTCCTCACAGGACTGTGCTCCAGGCTTCCCACCAGCTTTGCTGCCCTTCTCTGGACACATTCCAGTATCTCAACATCTCTCTTGAATTGAGGAACCCAGAGCTGGACACAGAACCCAAGGTGTGGCCTGACCAGTGTTGAGCACAGGGCGAGAATAACCTCCCTTGTCCTACTGGCCACTCTGTTCCTGATGCCACTGGCTCTCTTGGCTGCCTGGGCACACTGCTGGTTCATGTTTGACCTACTGTCTATCAGATATGAGATGACCCACGCTTTAATGCTCTGAAGGACCTTTCCAGAATCATTAGGGTTCACCAGCTGCAGCTACTTTTGGATCCCTGCTGTCAGAGCTCATGAGCTAGATTTAATTTTTCAGCTGGCTCAGGCATTCTTGGAGAATATATGTCCAAGCATGGTGAGGAGAACAAGCAGTTCCGACAGCCATCATGTTAGACCCATTGGGAAGTTCTTTTCTTGCAAGCCTTTGCAAATCTCCAAGCTGACACAGAAGAGTTCCTGCCTTAGAGCCTTCCAGGGTTTAAGCACAGCCTTCTCTATTTGCAAAGAGGCAGGGCAGACATTGTTTGGATTTCATTAGAAGCTCATCAGACATGCTGGATCTGAAATCATTGCTGCCCCTGGCCAGCTGGAAAATACCTGCTTGTTGCAAAGAAACTCTAACCCACTAATTACCCTAAAAAAATACATGTAGGAACTTTCTTGACCCATTTTTTTCCCCCCTCTGTTCCTTTTTTTTTTCTTTGTCTCCTTGAAGACATGGATCAATTACTTTCTTAGAAAAATTGAGTTGATTTTGATGACATCTGTTTGGAGGTTTAACTAACACAAAAAGCATACTGCTAAGTCATGTAACACACCCACCACCAGTTAACGTGGAAATGCCCTTCTGAGTCTTTCTAGCAAGGAGGAGAATATGAGTTTCATAGAAAAAAACCCTCAAGAAGTAAGCAAATTTTTCTTCACTTCAAAAATCTGAACATGAATAAAAACTTTGAGAAGACAAACTATTCAATTTAGCTGCATTATTCACTATTCCTCATTTTCACATGCATCTGCACTTTTGGTTTCCAGCTGGGACATAAACCAAAGGAAGCCAAAATACCTAGACAGGAACAGATAGAAGCCAAAATACTGAGACAGGAACTGAGAAATGCCAAAATGTTAACCAGAAACGGGAAGTACTGGACATGACACAAGACAGCCTCCATATTCTTCTGAGATCTCCAGCCAGGGGTGCTGACTGAAGGGCTTTGAATTGTTTGGACAAGCTTTGGATAATTAGCTAGATCTTTAGGTATGTAGTTGAAGCAAACTTATAGTCTGAGTCTCTCACAACTTGCCTGTCACTTAATAAATGGCCATTTCTCAGATATTAAAGCTTCCTCTAATTGGGGAAAAAATGCAGCTAAAATAGCTTAATACTACATTCTCTTTACATTCCTGGTAGGGTATTGAGGAAGCTGATTTGTCCAAAGAGCAGTTAATTCAGTAATTCTAGATAGTTGTACATTTATTGCTTGGATATTTTATTGATTTCTCTAGATTGGAGCTGACTTTTAACAGCTAAGATGTTAAATAATAGCTTAATACTGCATCCTCTACCTTCCTTGTAGAGTATTGGAGGAAGCTGATTTGTCCAAAGTAATTCTAGATAGTTGTACATTTATTGTCTGGGTATTTTGATGGTTTCTTTAATTTGGAGCTGACTTTTAACAGCTATGATGTTAAATAATACCTTAATACTGCATCCTCTACCTTCCTTGTAGAGTATTGGAGGAAGCTGATATGTCCAAAGAGCAATTAATTCAGTAATTCTAGATAGTTGTACATTTATTGTCTGGGTATTTTATTGATTTCTCTAGTTTGGAGCTGACTTTAAACAGCTAAGATGTTAAATAATAGCTTAATACTGCATTTTCTACCTTCCTTGTAGAGTATTGGAGGAAGCTGATTTGTCCAAAGTAATTCTAGTTTGTTGTACATTTATTGCTTCGATATTTTATTGATTTCTCTAGATTGGAGCTGACTTTTAACTGCTAAGATGTTAAATAATAGCTTAATACTACATTCTCTACCTTCATTGTAGAGTATTGGAGGAAGCTGATTTGTCTAAAGAGCAATTGATTCAGTAATTCTAGTTTGTTGTACACTTATTGTCTGGGTATTTTGATGGTTTCTTTAGTGTGGAGGTGACTTTTAACAGCTAAGATGTTAAATAATAGCTTAATACTGCATTCTCTACCCTGCTTGTAAAGTATTGGAGGAAGCTGATTTGTCCAAAGAGCAATTGATTCAGTAATTGTACTTTGTTGTACATTTATTGTTTGGGTATTTTGATGGTTTCTTTAGTTTGGAGCTGACTTTTAACAGTTAAGATGTTAAATAATAGCTTAATACTGCATCCTCTACCTTCCTTGTAGAGTATTGGAGGAAGCTGATTTGTCCAAAGTAATTCTAGTTTGTTGTACATTTATTGTTTGGGTATTTTGATGGTTTCTTTAGTTTGGAGTTGACTTCCAAAAAGGAAGCAGAAGCAATGAGAGTTCAAAGAGAACCAGTTCACCAGACAAGGATGGCTGATCACCTTCCTCCTGCTCTCACTGTCACCTACTATCATACACTTGACCAGTTGATAGGTCAGCACAATTCACTATGGTATAGTGTCTGCTCACTTGATATTTGCTGCCTGCAACAGAATCTAGTATTGTTTAGGATCAGCAAATAAGATCCTTCGATATTTTATGCTATTATTACTACTACTACTATTACTACTACTGCTATTACTACTACTGCTTTTATTACTACTGTTATATTTGACAATGTCTGTCTTGAAAAGAGAAGCCCCACTCCATCCCTAAACTTATCCTGCGATCCAAATGAAATGGGAATTATGATGTAAATTATACTACTGCTTTGAAAAAGATAGAATCATAGAATCAACCAGGTTGGAAGAGACCTCCAAGATCATCCAGGCCAACCCACCACTCAGCCCCATCCAATCAACTACACCATGGCACTAAGTGCCTCATCCAGGCTTTTCCTGAACACCCCCGGGGACGGTGACTCCACCACCTCCCTGGGCAGCCCATTCCAATGCCAATCACTCTCTCTGTGAAAAACTTCTTCCTA
>WAAF01003498.1:0-12908 GCA_013400475.1 Tricholaema leucomelas | reverse complement strand
TGTGAGGGAAGAAGACCTTACCATTGTTTTCATTTTGCAGCCTATCATCTAGTTCTTCTCACCAAAACATGCTAGCTAGGCTCAAACTAGCACACCTTCTCTTCTCCAGGCTGAAGAGCCCCAACTCTCTCAGCCTGTCCTCATAGCAGAGGTGCTCCAGCCCTCTGATGATCTTCGTGGCTCTCCTCTGGACCCGCTCCAGCAGTTCCATGTCCTTCTTGTGTTGGGGGCTCCCGAACTGCACACAGTACTCCAGGTGGGGTCTGAGGAGAGCAGAATAAAGGGGGAGAATCCCCTCCCTTGCCCTGCTGCCCACACTTCTCTTGATGCAGCCCAGCACACTGCCGGCTCATGTTGAGCTTTTCATCAACCCAGACCCCCAGGTCCTTTTCCTCAGTGCTGCTCTCCAGCCATTCACCACACAGCCTGTATCTGTGCCTGGGATTGCGCCAACCCAGGTGCAGGACCTTACACTTGGCCGTGTTAAACATCACGAGGTTGGTGTGGACCCACCTCTCCAGCCTGTCCAGGTCCCTCTGGAGTGACCTTTCAGTATCTGAAGGGACTATTGACAAGGTCTTGTAACAACAGGATGAGGAGTAATGGGTTTAAACTGGCAGAGGAGAGATTTAAAATGGATATTAGGAAGAAGTTCATTCCAGTGAGGGTGATGAGACACTGGTACAGGTTGCCCAAGGAGATTGTGGCTGCTCCCTCCCTGGGGGTGTTCAAGGCCATGTTGGATGATGTGCCTTGAGCGACCTGTTCTAGCGGGAGGTGTCCTGGCTCTGGCAGGGGGTTGGAACTGGATGATCTTTAATATCCCTTCCAACCTAAACCATTCTATGATTCTATGATTGCAAATTGCAGTAGGACTATCCTGATGTCAAAGGAGCCTAACTATAGGAGAATCAATGGGGGAAAGTAGTCAAAGGAGATCTAACCAGATGATGAAAAATGATCTTAGAAAGGGAAGCAGAAATAATCACCTGAAAACAACAACTTTTTCAATTTACTTCTCTAGCTTGCAGACCTGTACTTCTCTCCTATATGATGTACCAAAAATCCTACAAACTTAAATTTCAAAGACTTCTGTGTTTTCAAATTAAGATGATCATTCTTTTGCCCTCATGTAGAAATGAATACATGGCATTATTAACAGTCTTGCATTTGGAATGATCAATGGCAAAGTGATTTAAGGAACTTTGTGAAAGGAAAACAACTCAGCCTTTGAATTTTTTATTAATGAGGACAATAATAAGAACTTCCTGATTTCTTTCTCCACAATGAGTCAATGAGTATCCTTGCATTTGAATTTCATGGATAACCTGCACACCACCATTTTTAATAAGTGTTGCGAAGTTTTATGCCTTTGGCAGGTGAAATAGAGTGAGCAACTTGTTAGGCTGAGAGTTTGAGGGAAGAATCTACCTAAACTTCTCTTCATTGATAAAAAGAGTATACTATTTAAAAGAAATGTTATTTCTTTAATTAAGATTCTCCTGTCTTTGAGATTGGGAATATGATGGAGAAGAATAATTCAGAAGCCAAGAAGTCTTGTGAATTAATTTGAATGTGGGGGTACCCTGGGTAACTAGTTATTTAAACTTGAGTTACCAAATATCAGAACTGTGATTTTAATGATCTTAAGCATCTTTTCTACATACCCACAGAGATCTCAACAAGCAAACTATAGCCATCATGCAGCAAGTACATTCAAATTTCACTTCTTTTCACTAAAACCTGAGAGGTTTCTATGGAAGGAATAAGCAGACACTACAATATTTTGACTCAGATTTTAACATATATGACGGGTTCTGTGGTTTTGTTGCCCTGACAAAATATTTTGCTTCTTGCATTTGCAGTACTAATCTCTTGCAATATTTTCTGATTCATAGAATCATACTTAGCTAGTTTGAGGCTAATTGAAATATTGGTGGGAAAATTGGAATATTTTGGTGAGAAAAAAATTAGATTATAGGCTGTGAAAATGAAACAATGGTGATGTTTACTTCACTCATAGGCTTGCTGAGATGTATAAAAACAAGGACAAAACCATAGGTAAGACAGAGTGTGGGGGGGTCTCTGTTGCAGTTGGTACCTGTGCTTTTCTCCCTGGGCTGCTTCTGTGTAACTAATCCTTCTGCTTTGTAACTCCCTTGCCAAACCTCCAACCTCACCTTGCATGTAAGGCAAAGTCTGGGATAAGGTAGAGGGGTGGAAAGAAGGTGGAAGAGTGGTTGGGAGCTCCTCCTAAGGACTCTGATTTCTGGGAGAGATATTTTGTTTCTGTATGGCCTTTAACTTTTACATTTCTGTATGTAGCTGTAAATATTGTAAGTATCTGCTTCTATATTGTCTTGAGCTGTAAATATAAAACTTCATTCCTTAATTTCCAGCTTGGCTGAGTCTAGTCTGGCTGATTTCATAAGGGTGGAGGGGTGGGTAACTCCCAAACTATCACACATGGAATCAGTCATGGTTGGAAGGGACAACAAGGATCATCTAGTTCCAATCCCCAGACCATGGGCAGGGACACCTCACACTAAATCAGGCTGTCTAGAGTCTCATCCATCCTGGCCTTAAACACCTCTAGGGATGAGGCTTCCACCACCTCTCCAGGCAACTCATCCCAGGGTCTCACCACCCTCATGGTGAAGAATTTCTTCCTAACATTCAATCTGAATCTCCCTATTTCTAGTTTTGCTCCATTCCTCCTAGTCCTATCACTACCTGACATCCTAAAACATTTCTCCTCAGCTTTCTTGAAGGCCTCTTAAGATACTGAAAGGTCATAATAAGATCACCTCAGAGCCTTCTCCTCTCCAGACTGAAGAGCCCCAACTTCCTCATTCTCTTCTCATAACAGAGCAGCTCCAGACCTCTGACCATCCTCGTGGCCCTTCTCTAGACGCCTTCCAGCACATCCATATCCCTCTTGTTAACACGGGCTCCAGAATTGGATGTAATACTCCACGCGGGGTCTCACCAGTGTGGAGCAGATTCACTCTAGAGTTTGTTGTTCTCCAACTGTTTTTTATAACTGTCTTTTTCTTTTTCTTTGTCCTTTTTTTTTGTTGTTGTTGTTGGGGTTTTTGTTTGTCTTTTTTTTGTTCTTATTTAAGAAATTGGAAATGAATTTGGCACAATTAAATTTAATATTTTTTAGCCAGACACTTCCATATGGCAATACATACACTAACACATTCTAAATATAAAAGGTATATATTTGCTCCCATTTGTAGTCTTAATGAGAATGCTGAGCTCAGAGAAGGATTCTGAAAGAGGATGCAAGGAGTGGTATTGAAGAGATGCAGTCTTTTATATATTTTAGAAGGAAAAGTTGAATAAATGTTGTGGAGGGCCTGTAGGCCCAAAAATAGGCTTATTTTATGCTTTATTTTGCCTTGCCTGCCCAAACATGTTTTCCTCCCCAAACCAGGGGTAAACAAGCCCAAACCAGGGGTAAACACACTAAAGACACAAAAGGGTACAATAGGCCTAGGTGCCTATTGTAAACAAGTTATATAAGCGGGTTGTAAACACGTTGCATAAGCCCACGCTGTCAGCATGTGGCCCAGCCTATGCTCTCCCCATATTTGGAGGTACCAGGCAAGTAATTTAGCCTATTATGGTATTATTTGGCTGATTGCCAAACCCTAGTTGATCACTAGTGGCCAATTGGGCAATTAATCTTAGGCCCACAGTTCATAAATAGAAGCACACAGGTAAATAACTTGCTTCTGCTTCCACATGCTTCTATGAGCTTCTGCATACTCTTGCTTTCTCTGACTCCATTGCAGCAGCTTCACTTGCTTGCACTCTCGCTTCACCAGCATGCTCACAGTCATGCTCAGGCCCCGTGCTCGGGCCCACCTACTCGTGCTCGCTCATAATCAGGATTTGATCCTGCATTGCCTCTATATTTGTGGAGCTCAGACTCCCCAGCCAGCTGTGCACACCTTGCATGCCCGCTGCCTTCATTAACTCGTAAAAGCCATTGCTGCCAAGATACCAGCATGCAGACCCTACATGTGATCAGCCTGTCAACCAGCATGAGAACTGTGCTCAGACTGCACAGCATCTTTCTCCAGCAATGGAGGCCCTGCCAACAGTCCCTGGACCAGTCCCTGGACAAAGCATCCAGAAGGAACCAGGAGACAAAGGCAGACAAAGCATCCTCGTCAGGAGAACAAGGGCAGAGACTGTATTCATTTTCCCAGATAGCTGGGAAGACTGCATCCTCTCCCCAGAAGCCGGCAGGATTATTCATTTCCCCTAAAGCCGGGAAGATTCTTCTTTCCCCTGAAGCCATGAAGATTTCCAGCCTCACAGTCCATGGGCGAAGTTCCCCTGAGGTTTGGACGTTAGGTAAATAGGCTGTGACTTAGCCCCGGAGGGTGATTAATGTTTATTGATGATTAATCAGAATTGTGAGTAAAAGCTTTACTACCTCTGTACTATCTATAATCTTCTGCCATAGGGCAGGAAATGTTTCAGCCCACTCTGCTGGGCAAATAGTATATTGACCCCAGGCGGCATTGAGCTGCGGGGAAAATCCTCTCTCTGTTAATAGTTGTATGCTCGTTATTGTAATATAGTTATAATAAGCCATATTGTGTTATTATTCCCATAAGGTCCTTCCATAACCGTGAAAATAATCCAGTTTAATATTAAATATAGTGGTTGGGGGTGATGAGAGTTCAGAATATTTGATTTAATAAATATATATTTTATTACATGTTATCTCGCACCAATTAATTCCTCCCCTTCGCCATAAATCGGCATAGGTGGCAGATTCCCCCTCCGCAACAATAAAACACAGAATAAAAACATAAAGGAAGAGGGAAACTACAAATCTTCTTTCCTTTTCAGACACTCTGAGAATTTTGCATGAGAATTGCATTATAATGTTTCTCACAGTGTATACAGACTTGGACCATTTACTGAACTTATTTACTATAGCTGTGTAAACCCAGTGTCTTCCATTTAATTTCTGGTGAGAGAAAGCTAAACTATTTCTAGCCTGCGCTATGTTTTACATCACTCCTCCGGTCTTTTCCATGCACACTTTTTCCACTCTGGGACAAAACCAAACCAAGCAAAGCAAAACAAAACAAAACAAACAAACAAACAAATACAAGGAAAGAAAAAAAAAAAACAACCAACATTTTTTCTCTCATTCTTTTATCTTTCCCTTTTTGTCCTGTCAATCTTTGTTCCTACCTGCATCAGGCAAAACTTTCCCTCTCTCATAAATGTAGTTACTCAGTCATGCAGTAATCAAGATCCAACAGTATCTCACTTTATCTTCTTAGATAAGTAATGACTAGATAAATGACTTAACTGAGCAATGTAGTGCAAACTGGGAAATGAAGCATATTTGACACCATGAATCTGGTTTGGAAGAAGAGGGACAGATGTCTGCAGAAAACAATTCCAGTAGCTTTGCTTGAGAGAAGATTGAAAACATCATGACTTACTCAGTTTGCTAATGCAGCTCATAGTGTCATAAGATGAAAAAGCAGCCTGAGCTTTACATCATAGTTATGAAAATGATAAAAAATGATAAAAGCATATTCTACAGGAAATACATTTCCAGGATTGTCAGTAGTATTTTAATGTCAAGGGGAAATGCTGATGAGTGCTCAGTAAAATTCCCTGCACGATACAAGAATAATGCTGTTGCTGAATAATAGCTGTTTGGTGTTCCTTGAGAAGGTGGTTGGGTCAGCCCAACAGACATACAGCTGGAAGACAACACTGCTGCAGAGGACAGAGGAAGGAGCTGCTCTGGCATACATCCTGCTCTTAATCGTTTTTCAGGTTTGTCCCTGATGTGGTCTCTGAAACCAGCAGGGGAGAACATATGGAGAACCTGTTGAAATCATAATACATGTATAATTGGAATACACATATACAAAATAGTAACTAGAGGCTCTACATTGGTAAAAATCATAGACTGCTGAAAGAAAAAGGTGAAGCACTGGGAACACAAACCAAAGAATCAATTTGCCCAGGGCCTTGTGAGGCTCTCATTCCCAAAAGCTGACAGCTGCTGTAAAACTGGCCTGACCCTTTACTACACATCACAGAAACTACAGAGTACTCAGAATACAGCTAATAGTTCAAGGACTGTTTCTGCAGCATTCACAGTAAGCTTGTATTTAACTGGGAGGATGTGCACTATGTTAAAGTTGTGGGGGATTAAAATGTTGTTTATTGTAATATTGAGGTTGTATGGAAGCACCCGTACTGACCCTGACCAGGAGACTGTTTCACATTCAGGAGTCAGTGATACACAGAACAGTTAACCCCACTAGGGTCACACAGATCCTTTGGCCTCTGGGTAATCTCAACCAGCTCCTTGTCCTTGTAAGAAGGACATGGAACTGTTGGAGTGAGTCCAGAGGAGGTCATGAAGATGCTCAGAGGGCTGCAGCAGCTCTGCTATGAAGATAGGCTGAGAGAGTTGGGGTTCTGCCAGTCAGTAGCCCTCCACACTTCAACATTTGAAACCCTCCACTGATTCTCTTCCCACTGACAAATCACTCAGTGGCACCTTTGAATGTGGAATAGGAATCAGTGTACATGGTTTCTGGTCCATTTTCTGCTGCCAGCATGAAAGAACGTAGTTCTCCCACCTGTGCACTACCATCACCCTCCTCAGAGATAGTTTTGCCCATGCCAATCTCCAGGGCTGCGGCTTTATAATACCACTTGGTTCTTACCCTCTGAGAGGATGCATCTGTGAACCGCACTCCCTCTTTATCAGTCTGCAGTCATTTCAGGAGCTACCTGAATAGGAGATGGCTTGTAGGGCTGGCCTAGCAGTGACTTGTCTGGATTTATGGGCTGCTGCAATTTGGACAGTTTCGTAGGCCCTTCTCTCAACGGCATGAGCTGTGCAATTCCCTCCAGATGGGCATACCATTTTCCTATGTTGGCCTTCTGGGCAATTTCTTCTGGGGGAGGAGATCCTTTGAAGATCACTCTTAGCAGAGGGAAAGGACCCTGCATTACAATATCTTGGGTAGTGCAAATTTTTTCTGCTTCCTTGACAGCTCAGGTCAGGGAAAGGAGTCCCTTTTCCCACTCAGAGTTCCTTGTTTCGGTCTCTTTGAATGCCATGGAAGAAAATAGAAGAGCTCTACTAGGGCCGCTGGATCCCCTTTGGAATATCCCACAGTATGAGGCGTGTTCCAAAAAGCCCCATTCAGCCCTTAAGGCATCTTGTGGGTGCAGAGGCCCAGTTTCTGATAAGCCTTCAGTTCATCTTTGAGAACTTTCAGGCTTTCAGTGTGTGTTGGGGTCCAGTCCCAGAGTTTATGCTTTTTAAGCAAGTCATATAGGGGACAGGTGATTACGGAGAAGCCTGGAATATGTTTCCTCCAGTAACCTAAAGTGCCCAGTAGCTGTTGCAGTTGCCTTTTGTTACTGGTTGTTTGGCCCCTTTCAATGCCCTCTAGAGCATCGCCTGGCACTGACACAGCACCTGCTACCCACCAGGATCCAAGGAATTTGACTTCCTGGCTTGGGCCCTGGCATTTGGCTTGTGGGAGGGTTAGCCCCTGGTTGGTTAACAATTCCCAGATGGCCCCAGCTACTGAGCCCACCTGTTTTTTGTTATTTCCTCCCACTAAGATGTCATCAATGTAATGATAGACGCTGACATCTTTTGGAATCTGGATGGTGTTTAGCAGTGCAGCTAGTGTGTTGTGTGCCATGGTGGCACTGTGTTTATATCCCCATGGAAGACTATTAAAGGTGTATTGAATACCTTGCCAGGTGAAGGCAAACTGTGCCTTGTCCTCCTCCCTCAGTGGTACCATGAAAAACATGTCCTTTACGTCCATGGTGGCCATCCAGATGTGGGATGCTGCTTGAAAGGCTGTCACTGTGGAAGTTAAACTAGGAACTGCAGCAGTGAGAGGAAGGGTATTACTGTTAAGTTTCCTAAAATCTATAGTGAGCCTCCACCATCCATCTGGCTTGTGGACTGGCCAGACAAGTGAATTATATGGGGAGTGAGTTCTTGTAATAATTTTTCTTTTCTCCAGGTCAGCAATCACCTCTGTAATGCCTTGCCTGGCTGCAGCTGGCAACGGGTATTGTGCAACACAGGTTATATTTGATTTTGGCAATGGGGGAGCAGTTTGCAAAGTGCAGATCTGAATTAGTTTTACTCCCTTTGCCCTCACCCCGTAAGAGCCAAAGCTCCATAGTGTGCCATCAGGAAGATGCCATCTCTTACCAGCCAGGACATCAAATCCCAGGATATTCTCTGGATAAGAGCTTAAGGCAACTTCTACTATGGTGCTCCGTTTGCCACCTGGTAGCCACAACCTTGTTTTGGCCAGGTGGCAGGTGGCAGGCAGTCCTGTGACACCCATTATCTTTACCTTTTTCCTTGATGGCAGGATTCTCAGGTGTTTTGCTAGTTGTGCATTCAGCACAGTAATTTGTGCACCCGTGTCTATGAGGAATTTTATGGCAGTCCTATCTGGTCCTGTGGGAATCATGATGAAAGGTTCTGGATTATCAGACCATTGGCAGGCATAAACAAAGCGATGAATGAGGCCTGGAGCACTCACCACTGTATCCCATGGCAGGGAAACATGTCCAGGCAAGGCAAGGCATATGTAAACCTATTTTCGGGCCTTTGAACCCTCCACAACAGTGTTGAGACATTGGCACAGGTTGCCCAGGGAGGTTGTGGCTTCTCCCTTCCCGGGCATGTTCAAGGCCAGGTTGGGTGAGGCCTTGAGCAACCTGTTCTAGCGGGAGGTGTCCTTGACTATGGTGGGGGGCTGGAATTGGATGAGCTTTGAGGTGCCTTCCAACCTAAACCATTTCATGAAATTCTATTCCATTCTAGCAGAGGAGCCTGCAGAAATTTCTGACCACTGAGTTACACCACTTGCCTGGCCTGGTTTTCACCTAAAAACGCTTCAAGAAGTTCTCATGACAACATCCTTAAGGAATAGATTTTCTTTCTTGCAAGGAAGGCATATATAAGCTTGAATTACCAAAATGGGAGAGGACCTGCTCTTCACAGACAGCTTCTGCTCTGCTCTGTACAGCATGCCATGGGAACATTTATCCAGGCTCCATACAATGTTGCATGAACACAGGATGTCCAGCACCTGAAGGGACACAAGATCTACTTGCTGTCTGTATTTCTCTTTATTCTGTCTTACCAAATCAGTTATTTCATTAAGCTGTTTGGTTTTAGGGCTTTCTTAGTGAGATCCAGAATCTTGCAATTTACCTTTCTCTCCATCTAAGAAGTCGGCAAACAAATAAACAGAAAAATAAATAAATAAATGGCATCATAAAGGTTAACAATGCTGCTCTTGACTGCCTTAAGCACTGAACTATACAACTCTCATGGCTATGAAACAAATATTCAGAAGTCATCCAAAGCTGGTCATGGTGAATTCCAAGCTTTAGCAGAGCAATGTCATGTTTACCTCAAAATGGAAGAGATTTTTTATCGTACAATAACCATAAAATGGATGAACGTTTTTGAGAGATATTGGAAGTTAGCAAGCATCAGGTTTTATTCTTAATGGAATATTTTGTTTTTATGAAGATCACAGTTTCTACAGAAAATAATGACAGAATTTAGTATCAAAGGTGTCAAGAATGAAGACCATATGGTTATTGTGAGAAATAACATTTAACCTGTCTCTTGCAGCTGATGGAGGCTAGTGCAGTATTTTATTATCAACATTGGCAGGTAATTTATTACCACCGTTTCTACGCCAGTAAAACCACATTAGGCTGTGCTCCATGTATCATTTGTTATCTTCAAACTCCCTATACACTCTCTGCATGCATAATCTCTTTCTTGTAATACATTTCAACAGAAAATGGTAAATATTTAAGTCATGATTCCAGATTCATCAAAAACTTAGGGACTGAAATACAGTATCTAAGTAGATTGTGTCAGACAATACTTGATGCCACCATAAAGCTTACGTCTTGCAAAGAATGATGCAATACATCTCAAACATCAGCCATGCATAATAATAGTACATTAAGGTAGATTCAGAAGTGACAGAAAATAAATCATTGACAGGCTTCAAAGGCAAGCAGAATTTTATAAAATATATTCAGGTCAGCTATCATGATGCAAATTGCTTGTGTAACAGTAAACCTGGCATTAAACAAATCTATGAAATAACCTTTCAGATACAACTATAATAGGATTTGTGCCTGAAGCCCTTGGAACACAAAGAGATGAATGGCAAAACTCCCAATAACTTCAACAGAGCCAAGAATTTGCGTCAAAGGTTGTTCCTCTGGTATTAATGGAAACACAAAGTTGTCCAGCTGCCTTTTCTACCTGTTCTGGTCACTGCATCAATAGTCTCCATAAACTCACTTAAAACAATTCCTAATTTTATAATAACACTGGGAAAAATAAAACAAAAAAAGCAAAACAAAAAGCAAACCCCAAGCAACAGGAAGATATCAGAATCAGGGAGTGAATCCTGCTAACTCCTTGATACACCTTTTTTGATGTCCAGCATTTTGTCTGCTAGGCACAAAATGGTAAACCAAGAATTCCAGCAGGTTTTTCATTACTACTTCCAGACAATTTGACTTTTGCAAAATTGCATCATTACACTCCCCATTTCACAGGTGAAGATGTCCCACCAACATTTGAATCAGTACAAGGTGAGGAGTACAGAAATGCAGAGGCAGGATTTGGGAAAATCAGGAGATGACTCAATATGAGTTAGCTGCAAAACAGTCCAAAGTTCATTGCAAGCATCAAGCTTTTATACACCAAGCATCAGCGTGCATATAAGTGCGAGCCCATTCTTGCTATCCAGTGATTGGAGCATCTATGGGTTGGGATTTGCATGATCCTCCTACTTGCAGTTTCTTGCTGAAGCTAGTTCCTCATTCTTCCCAGACACAGTTCCACCAAAGTTGTTTATCTGAAAGCTTGAGGACGAGTGTCCTTGAGCTTCATCATATACACCACTGCGGGCTACTGCATTTCAATATACTCAGAACTCATGTCAAGGCCTGGATTGTGAAGGGCTTCCAGGGACCCATGTCCCCTATCTTTCAACCATTTCTCAACATAGAAAACTTGGGTTTACTGTTGCAGCTTTGTTGCAATACCTTTGCGTTTAGCAGCTTAGCGTAACATGCACAGTAAAGTGTGAGGTTTTCTTCTAACCATAAAGAAAGCTTTTGTGATGAAGTTTTGCTCATTGCACACCTGAATTGTAATGAAGCCATCTGAGCACACCTGTCTTCAGTGAAAGCTCAGATCAGAACTAACAGACACTCACTCTCAGATAGGAAATTAAACAGACATTAAAATGATAAAATAGTGGTGCCCAGTTCTGGTGCCCAGGTGCAAAATACAGGAGAACCTTTTCACCTGAGGTACAAAAACCCTGGAAACTATGGAAACTATGTGGAGATTTAACATCCTGATAGTGAAGTAGATCTGCACTGCAGTTGATGATTTTTCTTCACTATTTCTCCTGATTAGATCCTTGTCACATTTGTATAGAGATGTTTTGTCTGAATTCTTAAAGAAGCAATGTTTATACAAATGCTCTCTCTCTGCCCAGTAACTTTTCAATCTGTTGGGTAATTTCCTCTTAGTTTGAGAGGTGGAACCAGATTAGCAGTCCCACCAGCAGTGTGTTGCCCATGTATTTTGCTGTATGTCTGCAGTGTGATGTCAGGTGTATTATTAAAAGTATACACAGAGGAACTACCTCACTGAGCAGAGTTCCTCTGTTATTAGATACAGGGGAACCCAACCATGAGACACAGAGCCAAACTCAGCTCCTACTAATTTCACTGCTCACTTATCTAGTCCTGTCTCAAAGTCAAATGAAATATTAGTTAGTTTGCCTGAAAATGTGCAGTTCATTTTCTAAAGATTTAAGATTTTGTTATTACAGTTAATAAAAAAAAAAAATTGTGCAGGAACTGAAGTTCATAGAGTTAATAAATGCAAACAGCATCTGATGAATGTTGTAGAGTCTAAGTAACAAATCTTTCAGCTTTCCATTTGGAAGTGTTTTATCTCTTCTGATAATGAAAACTCATTAGCCATCTCATTAACATAAAGTCTTTGAGTATCAAGACATATCCTTTTATACAAAACTCAATCATTAAAATGTTTGTTAATGTCAGCCAGAAATCTTCATTAGACTTCCATGGTTGTGTAAAAAAAGTAATTAATGGAGACTCCTCTTTTGACTTTCACAAAGTAAAAGAAAAAAAAAAATCAGAAAAAATATTTTGGAGTCTGAAGAAAGTGTCCAGTTTGAAAGCTTGTAAGGAATTAGCTTTGTATGCAGGGTTGTATAAGGATACACATAACTGAATAACAAAAAAGCTTCAAAACAGGATAGTCTCTTTTACCCTTGCCTAAGAGTTTCTTCTTCTTGGAACAGCTCCTCCTACTTCTCACATGCATGTACAATGTTTTGCTTAGAAGTCTCACTAGATATGTCCAAGTTCATAGATTACCAAACTGTTGAAATATCTTTTTCAGAAGCTCTGCATAGTAGTGTCATATTTGACTAAACAAGTCAATTAAAGTTAAGAAATTTATTTAAGAAGATAAATTACATTCCAAAAGAGAGGGACCATTAGATAACTACCCAGCAATTCATGAGAGCACTCCTGAATTTATCTTTTCCCCTTCAATATGCCAGGGGAATGTGATACTAATGAAAACAACACAGATTGTTTATTCACTTAATCAATCAGTTTCAATCTTTTGAGTGACAAGTTTGCTAAGTTAATTGAAAATCTAACTTCATCAAATCCAAGCCCAGTGTAAGTATAAGTCAGAGAATCACAGAATTAATCAGGATGGGAAAGATCCCTGAGATCATAGAGTCCAACCTATCACCTAA
>WAAF01003496.1:1469-13964 GCA_013400475.1 Tricholaema leucomelas | reverse complement strand
GACCCCAGCCTGTAGCTCTGCATGGGGTTTTTGTGGCCAAAGTGCAGCCCCCAGCACTTGGACTTATTGAATGCCATCCCATTGGACTCTGCCCATCTGTCCAGGTGGTCAAGGTCCCACTGCAGAGCCCTTCTGCCCTCCAGCCCAGCCACATCTGCCCCCAGCTTGGTGTCATCTGCAAACTTCCAACCCAGCCTTAGCCACAGAGCTGAGATCTGGTGGCAGTCACTGTCTGATCAGTTAGGAGGCTGTGTTGGTTGTCATGCACACAAGAGAGAGAATTTTCTCTGTGTTTGCTCTGTGCACATTTGTGTGTCTGTGTTTTTGTGAACCTACAGACAAAAACAGCAGAAAGCTGTGAGATTTAAGGACACCAGTTTGCTAGAGTTCACTAACCAACTACTGATTATAGATTCATTCAAGAGGGAAGATTCATTATCTTAGCATTTATACTTTTTCTTCGCTACTCCACTTGGTAGCTTAGCAGCTTTTCTGTCTCAGCTGTGATTTAAGATTTACCTCTAGTTTCTAATTCCTCTCTGTATGTTGTTTTCTGCTCAGAAGAAGACATGTTCTCATCTGTTGACTATTTAACAACAAGTGTTTCCTCAAAGATTAGACTAGCCAGAGTTCACAGCCATAAAACAAATGGTAAAGCCTGACATTGATTCTCTGTCCTTTCCAGAGATAGACAACAAATTAAAAGCAATAAAATAGGAGTTGGGGCACATGAAGTTGCATTTCTGGTTAGGGAGAATAATACATGAGCCACAGGCAGGTCTATTAATCTCATCTGACCAGATATGAAACAGCATCTCATCCAGCTTTGGTTTTCTTTTGCTTTGCCTTGTGACCTTCCCATAAAATTCATCATTACCATAACACTGAGATAATGAAATAGGAAATTTTAGTGGTGTTCAAAATGATGTCCATAAAGCACCTAAATATTTTGCACACTCTGTCTGTAGTTAAAAGAAAACACTAAAATACTGCACATGTAGCAAGCTGTTAAATATTACTGTCTGGAGTCATGAGGGCAGTAGAGAAAAGAGGGCACAAACAAAACATAACCAATTGCATTCTCTGTAAGCCCTACTCTGCAGTTTATCCAGGGACCTGTTCAGTCACTCTGTCAACTAAAAGTGCCTCAGAGCAGCTTCTGCTGCTGTTCCTTCTCAGGGCAGGAGAAGCAAAGAATGAGACACAGTGGCTCAAAGTCCACTGGCCACCACAATGACTTGCCCTTGGCTTCAGGTTCAAGTCCTCCAGCTCAACTCCACAGCAGGGGCTGAAAGCTGAGGGAGCTGGGATTGTTTAGCCTGGAGAAGAGGAGGCTCAGGGGAGACCTTATTGCTGTCTACAGCTACCTGATGGGTGGTTGTAGCCACTGACTCATTTGGCTATCCTCCTGCTGGCTTGGGGCATCAGAGAAAAGGTCTGAGAGGGCTTTTCTTGGAGAGGTCAAGTCTGCTCTTAGCTCAGTCAGCCATTTAGTTTACAGTGGTGGATTTGTGATGTGTGGCTGGGTTTCTTCTCTTCTTGAGATGTGAGCATGCCTATGGGAAGAGAGAGAGGGCTACCAGCTAGCTAGGTAAGGTGTCAGTCAGGCAGCCTGAAAAGAGAAGAAATAATAGATGTGAATGCATCAGCTTCATAACTTAAAGCTTTAGAAAAGATGGTCCTGTGGTAAGTGTATTCTGATGCAGATAGTCACTGTCTGCGGCATAGCATGCAGGAACAAGGAGAAAGGGTGTTGTTGTCTTGGTCTTCTGTCAGACTGCACTGCAACTTAGCCTCAGGCCATAAAACCTACAGACAGCAGATATCATTTAAGAGCTAACTTGGAAGTTAAACTTCTGAACTTGCTCAGCTTGTGTTAAGAATTAATCTAATACAAAGCCCAAGGCTGTGAGAATGAGCAAGGGCATCGTTTCCATTCCTCTTCCTCCCATCAAGAAGAGCTTAGCCTTATAATCTTATTTAATGTGTTGCCTATGACTACCCATGGGCCTAACAAGATCATCACACTGAAGATTCCAAAGCAAAGAGCACCCAGCCACTTCAGTGCCTGATTCTCCTGACTAACAGTGGATCCTCTTAAAATCCAAGATGTGATCAGGCAAGCCAAGAGCCCTATCAGAAAGAAGAAGAAAACAAGGAACGAGGAACGCTCTGTGAAAGCAATATGTTTAAATGCAACCCCCAAAGTAGTCCTTCCAAAATAAGCTCCACAGCTTCATAACCAGCAAATGGAGAAAACAAAAGCAGCAGAATCCAGTCTTGTAATTAGGACAGGCAGAAGGATTCTTTGGCTCACCTCTGGGATTTTTGAGTGCTTCCTGCATTTATAAACAGGCCCCCAATGGCTATGAAATAGTCAAGAAGAAGGAGGAACATTTTCTTAAGAGAATGATTTTCATGATTCTTTAATTCTGGAAACTCCTTAAGCTGCTAGAATCTAGTAAGACACATCAGGAGGAGGTTTGCTGTATATTTAGCATCTCTGTGTGTCCTTGGTAGAGGATTTGTCACTGTCTATATTAAGAAAATGGGTAATGTATTCAGCAGCCCTGGGTTTTAACCAGGATTATTACACTTCTTTTTTTGTGTTCCAGTCTTTTGTATTAATAGAGCTCACATTGTTTTTCTTTCCTTTTCCTTTTTTCCAGTGAATCCTTTTCTAAATTCCACATCCAGTAAACTTTCCACATGGAGTAGTTCTTCCAGTAGAGAAAAAAAAATGGTTAGCTTCTCTTATAGTAGAAAAAGTAACAACTCCCTGGGAATGGGACCAGGTTATCTTGGATGAAGAAGAGTATTAGGGATTTACTACTATAAGTCTCAACATGTTTTGTAGTAGTATTTTGCATCTATGTTTCACAGAATCACAAGATGTCAGGGGTTGGAAGAGTCCTTCATTGATTGTTGTGTCCAACCCCCCTGCCACAGCAAGACAATACTGTCTAACACAGATCACAGAGGAGCGCATCCAGGCAGGCCTTGAAAGGCTTCAGTGAAGGAGACTCCACAACCTGTCTGGGTAGCCTGTTCCAGTGCTCTGAGACCCTCACAGTAAAGAAGTTGCCCCTTGTGTTGAAGTGGAACCTCCTGTGCTGCAGCTTCCATCCATTACTCCTTGTCCTATCACAGGAAGCAAGTGAGCAGAGCCTGTCCCCCCTCTCCTGACCCCCAGCCCTCTCAGTTTATTAAATCCCCTCTCAGTCTTCTCCAGACTAAGCAGCCCCAGGTGCCTCAGCCTCTCCTCATCAGGCAGTGCTTCAGTCCCCTCATCATCCTTGTAGCCCTTTGCTGGACTCTCTCCAGTAGATCCCTGTCCCTCTTCAACTGGGGAGCCCAAAACTGAAGGCAGTACTCAAGATGAGGTCTCACCAGGTCAGAGTAGAGGCGGAGGAGAACCTCCCTTGAGGTGCTGGACACACTCTTATTAATGCCTCTCAGCATCCCATTGGCCCTCTTGGCCACAAGGGCACATTACTGTGCCATGGATGTTCTTCCCCAGCACTCCCAGGTCCCTCTCCACAGGGCTGCTCTCCAGCAGTCACCTCCCAACCTGCACTGCTGCAGTTTACTATTCCTCTCCAGGTGCAGGACTCTGCACTTGTCCTTGTTGAGCCTCTTTTGGTTCCTCTGTGCCCAGCTCTGTCTGTCCAGGTCTCACTGGATGGCCACACAGCCTTCAACTATTTCATGGTACTTTAAAAGCCTTTAAAGAGTTTAAAATACAGAATATGAGCTCTGAGCTTGAAATCCACTGCAGAGTATCTTTCTGGCTTTATTTTCTCAGAGGAAGTGGAAGGAGCAGGATGTACCTGAGCCAGGCAGAACTACAAAAGTCACACCTTTAGGCATGTAGCTAAGACACATAGGAGTAAGTGTACAAACAGCAGTTTACAGCAGACTTTAATCAACTATGTGAGGATTACAACATTTACTGTCTAAATAATAACACTGTGATCAGATGAATGGAAAATACACTCAAAAAATGATATGTTTAGGTGTAAAAAAAAAAAAAAAAAAAGGAATAATTACTCCACTAGGAATTCCTGGCTGGAATTGCAGGAAGCTTCAAGTGGTTGCTCCCTTTCCATTCATCTCAGGCAAGCCAGTGATAGACACCTATGGCAGTGTCAGTATTGCTAACTTCAAGGTTTCAAAATTCAGGAGTCAGCACAAAAGAAGTTTTACCATTGACCTAAAAATCATTAGGTTAAATAAAGGTGAATGGCTCATCCATCCATTTCCACCTCCCTGTGGTGGTTTGGAGGTTGCCTGCCCCCACCATGCTTTGGAAAATCACCCAGACTAGACTCAGTGGCTCTGGAAATTGAATGAAGCTTTATATTTGCAGCTTAGCACAACAGACAAGCAGATAGTTACAGTCTATACAGTTATAGACAGAAATAGACAAGTTAAAAGTTAATACAGAGACACAGCAGCCCTCCCAGAAACCTGAGTCCCCAGGAGGGGCTCTCAACCACCCTTCCATCTGCCTTCCACCCCTCTACCTTATCCCAGTCTTTGCCTTATGCTCAAGGTAGCTTGGAGGGTTGGCCAGAGGGGTTAGGAAGCAGATGGATTAGTCACACAGGTGGCAGGTTAGGTCAGAGAAAGAAACGCAGCCCATATAGCCCAGAGAGTGACTCTCTTATCTGTATTTATGTTCTTGTTCTTATCCATCTCAGCAAGCCTATGAGTGCAGTAGACATCACCACTGTTTCCTTTTCACAGCCTGTAATCTAGTTCTTCTCACCAAAACATTCCAGCTAGGCTCAAAGGAGCACACTGCCCCTCTATATACTGTCTTGTTTGTTTTCAGGGACTCTTTTCCTAACTCTGGGGACCAGAAAACTAGAAAGTCTCTTGGCATCCCACTAAGTTTCAGTCATGGGAATCAGGCAAAAAAGCCCAATGCATTCTGTAGTACCTGTGCTTGAAACAGTTGCTATTTCAATTTTGGTATGAGGTAAGAATGAAAACATCTTGTGATTGTGAATGTTCAGCTCGGTGCCACAAGCATAAGTGCCCTGTCAGGTAGCAATATTCATTTTTCACCCTCAAAAAGAGTGTCAAAATAGCACCTGAAATGTATCAAGTCCTCTGAAAGTCAGAGAGAGATAGAACAGAATAGAATCAACCATGTTGGAAGAGACCTGGTACAACTTGAGGCTGTTTCCTCTCATCCTCATGCTAGTTACTTGGAGAAGAGACCAGCACCCACCTCACTAGAACCTCTTCTCAGGGAGCTGTAGAGAGCACAACAAATGCAACATTTAGAGAGTCGTTGTTATGACTCTTAGGGAAAATGGGTTATGAGGCTCACTAGGAAAAAAGTTCATTGATTTTACACACCTTTGTCCAGAACTACATGGAAACCTCCAAGTTTGATAGCTATAATAAATACTTTATTATCCTTTACATGCACTTGAAGATGTAGGAGTAGAGAGACAATCATAGAATCATAGAATCAACCAGGTTGGAAGAGACCTCCAAGATCATCCAGTCCAACCTAGCACCCAGCCCTATCCAGTCAACCAGACCATGGCACTAAGTGCCTCATCCAGGCTTTTCCTGAACACCTCCAGGGACGGTGACTCCACCACCTCCCTGGGCAGCCCATTCCAATGCCAATCACTCTCTCTGCCAACAACTTCCTCCTAACATCCAGCCTAGACCTCCCCCAGCACAACTTGAGACTGTGTCCCCTTGTTCTGTTGCTGGTTGTCTGGGAGAAGAGATCTTCAGGTAGTTGTAGACAGCAATGAGGTCACCCCTGAGCCTCCTCCTACATGCTGCTCTAAATGCTCAGGTTGAGCAGATCTGCAGTTACTCTTTTTAGTTTTGATGAAGAAAGAGGGGCTTGTGGTAGACTTTGTGAACATTATCTTCTTAGTTAACATATTATGTTAATATCATTTTGGTATTTCTCATTTGCTTCTTCATTAGCATATGCAAGAAGAGTTATTGAGTTCAGTTCAGCTTAGACGCCACAGAAATTGTGACCGTAATAATTAGCCAGATGATCCCAGACTTAAATTCCCAAGGAGTCAACTCTCTCTGCTATTACAAAGATTGCTGAAGGCTTGAAGTGAGACATGTTGGAGGAACATTTAAGAAAACTTTTCCTCTCTTTGGCAGCTAAAGAAATGTGGGTTTATTTTATCCTAATGATTTACAAAACAAAATTGCAGGTGGAATATTTGGAGCTCTTATTCTTGTGCCTTTTGATGTTTTCATAGAACAGAAGCATGGAATCAGCCAGGTTGGAAGAGACCTCCAAGCTCATCCAGTCCAACCTAGCACCCAGCCCTGGCCAATCAGCTAGATCATGGCACTAAGCTTCTTCATGACTCTGCTCAGTGGCAGGAATCAAAGAATAACAGAACTAATCAGGTTGGAAAAGACCTCTGAGATCATTGAGTCCAACCTATCACCTAACCTAATTAACTAAACCATGGCACTAAGTGTCTCATCCAGCCTCCAACCTGGCCTTGAACAACTTCAGGGAGGGAACATCTTATTGCAGTGTTGAAAGGGACCTTAAAAATCATCTAGCTCCAACCCCCTGCCATGGGCAGGGACACCTTCCACTAGACACCGTTTCTCAAGGCCTCATCCACAGAAGCAAAGAATTAACCAGGTTTGAAAAGACCTCTGAGATCATCAAGTCCAACCTATTACCTAACCTGTCTAATTAACTAAACCATGGCACTGTCTCATCCAGCCTCCAACCTGGCCTTGAACACTTTAAGGGAGAAAACATCTTGTTGCAGTGTCTCATCACCCTTACTGTAAAGAATTTCTCCTTAATATCCAGTCTAAATCACAGCATCACAGTCTCACAGTATCACCAAGGTTGGAAGAGACCTCACAGATCATCAAGTCCAACCCTTTACCACAGAGCTCAAGGCTAGACCATGGCACCAAGTGCCACGTCCAATCCTGCCTTGAACAGCTCCAGGGACGGCGACTCCACCACCTCCCTGGGCAGCCCATTCCAGTGTCCAATGACTCTCTCAGTGAAGAACTTTCTCCTCACCTCAAGCCTACATTTCCCCTGGCGTAGCTTGAATCTACCCTCTTTAAATCTACCCTCTTCCAGCTTAAAGCCATTCCACCTCATCCTATCACTGCAAGTCCTTGTAAAAACCCCTTCCCTAGCTTTCTCACATGCCCCTTCAGGTACTGAAAGACCTCTATAAGGTCTGCTTGGATCTTTCTCTTCTGCAGGCTGAACAGCCCCAGCTCTCCCAACCTATTCATGCTCCATGCACACATGCATATTGTATTATTACACCTCCAAACAAGTGGCAAAACTACAGACCTAGTGCAGTACAAAGCACACACTTCTAGTGAACTGTTGAAATCACAGTCACTCAGAACTGAAACAATTCATGACAAAAGACTTCTTTATATATATATATTTCAAGTGGAAAAAGAATTTGTTTTGTAGTAACCACTTGAATAGTTCTATTTTGTCCAACATTGAAATAAAGGCTTTGCCTGCCTGGAAGTAATTCATTTTTAGCAGCTTTATGAACAGTTTAAGAACTGGTTTGCTGATAGCCAACAATTATTTTTGATTCTCTAGTGAACTTAGAAAAAAATAAAGCAATTATTTACACATATTTGATGAAGTAATTATCCTGAGATACATTTCTTGCAGGCTGTAACTTGGTTTATGTCCTCATTCTTCTGAGAGATTGCAAAGAGATTTTATTTTTCTCTATTGCAGGGAAGTTCATGATAATGAATATTGTCTAAATTAGAAGCCAGCATCACCAAACTCTTTTCCTTCCTTTTTCCTCCTCTCTTTCTGTGATAGTTCTGTGTGTGCATGTTTCAACCCAAGTGTGTTCTTATTTCTTCCTCTGTCCTGTGCTAATATGTTATCTGAGGTATGAAGACAGCATTACTTTGAAAAAGCAGCTGCAGATGGATAAATTGAGCTCAAAGTACAGCTTCAGTTTCTAGTTACAGTAACAGAAAGTTTCCAGACTCCAAAATCTGATGTTTCTGCAGGACAAGAAGGAATTCTGTCTGTTACTGTTCATCAAAAAGTAATACTGAGAGAAATTCAGACTCAAGGAGCATCATGTGGTGCAAGCAGGGCTAGGCAGGATTTAGAATGGTGGTGAATGGTGCCCCATCCAGCTGGCAGCTGGCACTAGTGGTGTTCTCCAAGGATCAGTGCTGGGCCCAATCCTGTTCAATATATTTATTGATGATCTGGACCAGGGCATAGACTCCAGCATCACTAAGTGTGCAGATAACACCAAGCTAGGAGCAGCTGTGGAGCTGTTGGAGGGTAGGAGAGTCCTGCAGAGGGACCTGGACAGGCTGGATGGGTGGGCAGAGGCCAATGGCATGAGACTGAACAAGGATAAGTGCAGAATATTGCACTTTGGCCACAACAACCCCAAGCAGCACAAGAGACTGAGGACAGAGTGGCTGAGAGCAGCCAGACAGAGAGAGACCTGGGGGTGCTGGTAGGGAGTATCTGAAGATGAGGCAGCAGTGCCCAGGTGGGCAGGAGAGCCAATGAGTCGCTGTCCCTGGAGGTGGTCTAGCAAAGCCTGGATGAGGCATTTGGTGCCATGGTCTAGTTGACTGAATAGGGCTGGGTGCTAGGTTGGACTGGATGATCTTGGATGTCTCTTCCAACCTGGTTGATTCTATGATCACAGTAGTGTTGATGAGCCATCTAGAAAAGGGAATTTTCACTAAGGAGTGAAAAAGCACATAAAGCTAGAAAAATCTTGTTTCCATGAGAGTATAAATACAAACTCAGTGCTACCAGGAACTCTGTTCACTCTGAGCTTCCTTAATCATAGATTCACAGAATCAACCAGGTTGGAAGAGACCTCCAAGGTCATCCAGTCCAACCTAGCACCCAGCCCTAGCCAATCAACCAGACCATGGCACTAAGTGCCTCATCCAGGCTTTGCTTCAACACCTCCAGGGATGGCAACTCCACCACCCCCCTGGGCAGCCCATTCCAATGCCAATCACTCTCTCTGCCAACAACTTCCTCCTAACATCCAGCCTATACTTCCCCTGGCACAACTTGAGATTGTGTCCCCTTGTTCTGTTGCTGGTTGCCTCCTTTCAGGTAGTTACAGTCAGCAATGAGGTCTGCCATGAGCCTCCTCTTCTGCAGGCTGCACACCCCCAGCTCCCTCAGCCTCTCCTCATAGGGTTTCTGTTCCAGGCCCCTCACCAGCATCGTTGCCCTTCTCTGGACACATTCCAATACCTCAACATCTCTTTTGAATTGAGGAATCCAGAGCTGCACACAGGACTCAAGGTGTAGCCTGAGCAGTGCTGAGTACAAGGGAAGAATAACCTGATAAATAAAGCTGATAATAAAGCTGGTTTCTGCTTCCAGAGATAGCTTTTCTGTTGGGTAATGCTCCTTACCTGAATCAAGGGCAAGGGACTTTGTTCCCAAGTGGAACAACAACATCTACAGCAACCTCAGCAAGAAACTTAACTGCACCTTCAAAGAACAAGTTAAAGTCTTAATTGTGAAATTCATGAAGTGGCAACTTTGAGGTGCAGATCAATCAAAGGCAAGATTGATACAAGGGCAGGTATAGATCCTTCCTTCTATCCCTTCATTGGGCAGAATGTGGCTCTTGCATTCTGCTGCAGTTGTTTGCAAGCCCAAGGCCCTCATGATCCATTGGCAGACACCACACTGCGTCAGCTGAAATGGAGTCTTCCTCTGGCGGTGGAGTCTGCATCACGTTGCTCCTAGCAGAAATCTCTCCTTGTCTCTCTGACAGGTTACTCTGCAGCTGTGTTCTTAGTAAAAAAAAAAAGAATAATAATTTAAAACCTCAGGTTCCCTTTCTGAGACAGACATGCTCTATTTTCCAGAGCCTCTAACAGCTCATTAGAATGCTAATGAGCCCTTTCATATTAGCAGCAACACAAAATACCTTTGCATAAATTGATCAGCCACTGATTCCTTCTGAGTTGACTGGAAGGCCAAGTGTGCTCCTTGTCACTGGTGGTGCTGCTGAGGGAACAATTAAGAAGAATGCAGACCAGCACTCAGAAACTGAATACATCAAAGACACTCAGATTATGTGTTTAACCCTGTAACTTAGAGCAGCAGGCAGGCAGGTGAGGGATTAAATAAGATTGATAGGCTGCAGCTTTGGTTAAGCTATTGCAGTGCTGGTGGAAGGTGGAGTGAGCTGGTTTGAGGCCATCTGGAATATCCTAATGAGAGAAATCAGATTATTGGTTGTAAAAGAAAATAATGATAAGTTTGCTGAAAGGGATAAAAAGCTAAAGTCTAACCAGTTTGTTGTTCTTTGCTTCTGAGTGTTGGATCTATTCACTGTTCTCTCTAGTCATAGAATCAAGCAGGTTGGAAGAGACTTCCAAGCTCATCCAGTCCAACCTAGCACCCAGCCCTGGCCAATCAACCAGACCATGGCACTAAGTGCCCCAGCCAGGCTTTTCTTGAACATCTCCAGGGATGGCGACTCCACCACCTCCCTGGGCAGCCCATTCCAATGCCAATCACTCTCTGCGGCAAAGACTTCCTCCTAACATCCAGCCTAGACCTGCCCTGGCACAACTTGAGACTGTGTCCCCTTGTCCTGTTGCTGCTTGACTGACAGAAGAGCCCAACCCCACCTGGCTACAACCTCCTTTCAGGTAGCTGTAGACAGCAATGAGGTCTGCCCTGAGCCTCCTCTTCTGCAGGCTGCACACCCCCAGCTCCCTCAGCCTCTCCTCATAGGCTTTATGCTCCAGGCCCCTCCNTACTGTCTACCAGCACCCCCAGGTCCCTGTCTGCCTGGCTGCTCTCAGCCACTCTGTCCTCAGCCTGTAGCACTGTTTGGGGTTGTTGTGGCCAAAGTGTAGAACCCTGCACTTATCCTTGTTCAGTCTCATGCCATTGGCCTCTGCCCACCCATCCAGCCTGTCCAGGTCCCTCTGCAGGGCTCTCCTACCCTCCAATAGCTCCACAGCTGCTTCTAGCTTGGTGTCATCTGCACACTTAGTGATGCTGGAGTCAATCCTCTGATCCAGATCATCAATAAATATATTGAACAGGACTGGGCCCAGCACTGATCTTAAAAAATTAAGTATCACTGTAACTCCCTTCGTGCAGCAATACTGAATATAAAGGAGTGAGAAAAAGTTGAATTAATACAAAACTTTCTTGATGAGACTCACAGCTTCAAAGGTAAATGATGGTTTAAATAATTGTGCTAACATGATGGGGCTTTGTCTCACTTTCAACTGACGAACAGAAAATGCCTTTCACCAAAGCAGAACTCACTTCTTCTGTGCTACCACTGAATAAGAAACTCGAGTTCAGACGAGAGAGACTCTTCCCTCTGTCTGGACCTGGCTAGTGTTATTAGGAGATGTGAAGAATGGAGAAATGCAGCAGAGACAGACAGGAGCCAAGCAGTAAATTGACCCACTCATCTCCCTGCTGGAACTCTCCCAAAGAGCTTTTATTTTATACAATAAACACCTCCATTGCTCTCTTGAAGGTCAAGTGACTGGCGATGCCTCACCACTTTCCAGGCCCTCAGTACTTAAGAATTTCCAAGTTATCTTTTCCTTTTCCTTGCACGTCATCAGCTTTTCTCTTTCAGCAGAAGCAGTCATCAGAAAAACTTATGGCTACAAATAACAGTCTATAAAAGTCCACAGATAGTCCATTCTTACAAATTTCAATCTAACACTGCAGGCAATAAATCAATGCTTTGCCCTTATGTAGCATCATTTATCAGCAATGTCAAAGTTCCACAGCAACATTAGCCTCCTGTAAAGAGGAATCCGAACCCCTAGGGATGCTCTTGGGAGATTGCAAGGACAACACTCATGGAATTGACTTTACATGAAATAAAAAGCAAACTTAGATTCTCCCCTCTTCTCATTCCTCTTTCAGGGTGACATGCACCACTTGAAGAACAGAAAGCAAACAACCTTCATGTATTTTCCGTGAGGGAAAACTTTCCTTGTGCATTTCTTCACAGGACAGTCAAGTAGTGTCATGGAGGGGCTGTAGACCCCAAAAATAGGCTTATTTCTATTCCTCACTTTGCTTTTGCCCTGTCTGGACATGCTCACATAGCCCAGACAGAGGTAACCACGTTGAAGGCACCCAGGGGGGACAATGGGCTTGGTGCCACTCTGGCTGCTCAGGGCCCACGGGGCAGTCACGCTGCATAAGCTCATTGTGCCAGTTTGAGCCTAGCTGGCATGTTTTGGTGAGAGGACCTAGATGATAGGCTAAGAAATGAAAACGAGTTGGGCCTGTGGCTTGCTCCTGCTCTGCCCACATTTGGGGGTACCGCACCTGGGGACCTGTCCAAATGTGGCATGTCCCTGCCTGGCGACAGGAGCCCATTGGACAGTGCTATGGCCAACAAACCCATCCAGCTCCATACACTGCTTAGACATGGGGCAATCTGAGTGAACAAGGACCTCCTTTGCCTT
>WAAF01003495.1:39786-61721 GCA_013400475.1 Tricholaema leucomelas | reverse complement strand
TACTGTGAGACTGTGATACTGTGATTTGACAATAACTGGAACTGAGGGTTACATGTCCAGGAGAACAATTTTTTTCTAATTGAAATACAGAAATTTACTTATGGAATTATCTCCATTTCTCAGTAGGAAAAACAGTCACCTTTTTCCAAAAGAACAACTACACTTTCAAGCACATCCTTATTACTCACCTCTAAAAGGTCATCTTGCATCTGCCCTGGTGAGACCACACCTGGAATATTATGTCCAATTTTGGGCTCCCCAGTTCAAGAGAGATAGGGATCTGCTGGAAGGAGTCCAGCAGAGAGCCATGAGGATGACTGTGAGACTTGATCATCTCCCCTGTGAAGAGAGGGTGAGAGACCTGGGGCTGTTTAGTCTGGAGAAGGGAAGAATGAGAGGAGGTCTCAACAATGTCTATAAATATCTGAGGGGTGGGTGTCAAGCAGATAGGGCCAATCTCTTTTTGGCGGTCTGCAGCAATAAGACAAGGACAAACAGCTACAAAATGGAACTTAGAAGGCTGCACCTCAACATGAGGAGAAACTTCCTTACAATCAGGGTGACGGAACACTGGAACAGGCTGCCCAGAGAGGTTATGGAGTATCCTTCTCTGGCAATTTTCAAAACCCAGCTGGATGCATTCCTGTGAAGCCTGTCTTAAGTGATCCTTCTTGGCAGCAGGGTTGGACTTGATGATCTATGGAGGTCCCTTCCAATCTCTAAGGTTCTGTGATCTGTGATGATGTGAAACCATGGGAAAAAAATATCTTGCCAGTGTGGGAAAAATATTCTGTAACAGAAAACTTTTCTATCAAGTCCAAAGTCCTCAGAGACATGACATCTGATAGCACCACCATATTTTTGGAACATCCTTGACTGTTTAATTTTATACACAGATTCAGTGACCACTTTACTAAATTCCTGATGTAGACTTGTTCAGATCATTACCAGATACCAAAACTGATCACAGTCTCACAGTATCACCAAGGTTGGAAGAGACCTCACAGATCATCAAGTCCAACCCTTTACCACAGAGCTCAAGGCTAGACCATGGCACCAAGTGCCACGTCCAAGCCTGCCTTGAACAGCTCCAGGGACGGCGACTTCACCACCTCCCTGGGCAGCCCATTCCAGTAGCCAATGACTCTCTCAGTGAAGAACTTTCTCCTCACCTCAAGCCTAAACTTCCCCTGGCACAGCCTGAGGCTGTGTCCTCTCGTTCTGGCGCTGGACACCTGAGAGAAGAGAGCAACCTCCCCCTGGCCACAACCACCCCTCAGGTAGTTGCAGACAGCAATAAGGTCACCCCTGAGCCTTCTCTTCTCCAGGCTAAACAATCCCAGCTCCCTCAGCCTTTCCTCATACGGCTGTGCTCGAGGCCTCTCACCAGCCTCATCGCCCTTCTCTGGACACGCTCAAGCATCTCAATGTCCCTTCTAAACTGGGGGGCCCAGAACTGAACACAGTACTCAAGGTGTGGTCTAACCAGTGCAGAGTACAGGGGCAGAATGACCTCCCTGCTCCTGCTGACCACACTGATCTTATTGCAGAGAACAACTCAGTCCCATTCACACACTAAAATGGGAGCAGCTTCTGTAGACAGTAAACAACTTATGACGTAATAATAATTAATCATATGCTAATGCATAATTCGAATTTCATGAGAGCACTACAAGTGTAAAGTAACCAGATTATACACTAAGAAATCTCTGAACAAGGATATTTTTGCTTAAGGATAAATGGGTAATGATCCAGAAATTACAGAGATAGTTTGCAGTAATTGACTTTTTAACATACAAGAAACGAGAGCGGCACAAAGATCCGAAAACAGATGCCTGCAATACTTTTGTGCCTGCCTGGCACAAACCCAGATGCCTGCAATATTTTAAAGCAGTTCTATTTATATATGACATTTTTGTGAGGAGTATTCAAAATATGCTTCAGTAGATATACTGTCCAGTTCAGCATATTTTTCAAACTCACATTCTACATTATTTCAGTAGGGCACCGAGGGGCCACATTTGCCTTTCAAGGCCAAGTGCTGCAGAATGTGGAGAACCACAAAAGATTTTCTTTTAACCTCAGAAGGAGTGCTTGAGAAAGTGTATTAATTTTAAGTATTTTTTATATTCATAGAGATGCCCAGTCCTACAAGAATCAAGCAGAAGTTACCAGGTGAATGCTTTGTAGCTGCAAAGTTTTATGAGTACATATACTATCACTTAGATCATCAAAGTTTAACCTATCTCAAGAACCACATCGCAGTTCAGCATCTTTCAGTCAGCAGCTATGGTTTCCACTAGCTTCTGAGATAGTCTTTGAGCTAAATCACTGAGATTCAAAACTCCAATGTAATCTTATTCTTAGAGTGGAGCTAAAACAGGGAACACTACATTTAATTTGTACTATGAAAACACAAGACAATCTTGCTCATGGCATTGAAAATGATTACACCTCTTGATTAAGACTTGCATAATAATAAACTGTTTTTTCAGCACCCTTCTGAACAAAAAGAAGCTGGGTCATCTCAACATTCAGAAGATCAATTTTTTTCCTCCACATTTTATTACATTCTTGTTGCATTACTTCGCAGCATAGTAAGTACTTATTAAACAAAAAGAAAAGAGAGTTTGGCCAGTAGCTAGGGAGCATTCTGGTGCAACAGATCAGATCATGGTTCACATATACTCTTGATCACACATTGTTTCATAACAATGATCCAGCTTATAGATATTTCTCTGTGTCTCAATCTGTACTCCACATAACAAGTTAAGAGTTTTTCTGTGAGAGGAAGGACAGCAAGGCATTTAGGTAAAGTAAGGAGCAAAATCACAGTATCACAGTATTACCAAGATTGGAAGAGACCTCACAGATCACCAAGTCCAAGCCGTTACCACAGAGCTCAAGGCTAGACCATGGCACCAAGTGCCACGTCCAATCCTGCCTTGAACAGCTCCAGGGACGGCGACTCCACCACCTCCCTTCTAATGTAAGAGAAGATCAGGTTTGTGACCATTTGAGGAGCTTAAGCATACCTAAACCTATAGGACCTGAGGAGATGCATCCCAGAATCCTGAAAAAAATTGTGCCCAAGTTCCAAATACTTTCAGCTGTTCTGCTATAGTGGTGTTCTTGCATGAGGTGATTTTAAACATATACTGCTCCTATATCTTATCAAATGATAGAAAATTCTGTAGAATTGTAAATTTGTTTCCATGTATTGTATATTGAATTATTTGAAATATAATATCTTGTTGAAAGGAAAATCTCTGCATATCTTGCATTAGAATTATGAAAGAAACCATTATCTGAACAAGCACTGCATTTAAATGAAAGTTATTCTACCTGATCCACATATAAATAAGGAAAACTATTACAAACGTCTGCAGCTGTCCCAGATTGTCCTTGGGGAACAGGCAAAACAGTTTGTGTTTTACTTTGATTTTGTTAATCAAAATCACCAAGAAGTATTTTAATTGAATAGAAGCAAAACTGTCCAATAGAGTTATTCCCCCCCAAAAAAAAGACACAGGAGATATACAAATAATTTTTTTTCTTCTTTGCAAACTATCACAAAGAAGAGAATCCTTATGCCTATGGATGTCCTTTTGTGAAATTAAATATTGATCTCACTTTTTTTCCCCTTTTAATCTTCCTCCATGCTTTGCAGGAAGGCTTTGCTCATATTAAGGGAAAATATTTTTTTCAAAATCAGTCTAAGAGGTGTTCTGATTTTCCCTTTCATTATTTACTGCCTTATATATTTCAGTACATGGGTAGTTGGGGATTATTGGTTTTGTAAGGCTTCCCCTTCTTCTGTTCTGTTCCTTTCTGTGTTGTAGTTTTCCTTCTGAGTATATATTTTCTGCAGAGGATTGCTCTGGAGAAGCAGTATAAGGAAACTACCTGACACAGAAGATTAATGTAGAAGACTGTTTGAACTGTTATTGCATACCAAACAGAATTCCTTGCCCTCTTTTCATTACTAATTCCAAAGTTAAAAACTCTTTTACTCATAGACATTTTTAATCTTCATGTAAATGTATCAGTACTGTGTCCAGTTCTGAGCTCTTCAATTTAAGAGAGATGTTGAGATACTGGAAAGTGTCCAGAGAAAGGCGATAAAGCGGGTGAGAGGCCTGGAACACAGCCCTGGGAGGACAGACTGAGGGAGCTGGGGGTGTGCAGNGCACAGCCTGAGGCTGTGTCCTCTTGTTCTGGTGCTGGCCACCTGAGAGAAGAGAGCAACATTCCCCTGGCCACAAGTTCTTGACAGAGAGTGATTGGCATTGGAATGGGCTGCCCAGGGAGGCGGTGGAGTCACCATCCCTGGGGTTGTTCAGGAAAAGCCTGGATGAGGCACTTAGTGCCATGGTCTGGTTGATTGGCTAGGGCTGGGTGCTAGGTTGGACTGGATGATCGTGGAGGTCTCTCCCAACCTGGTTGATTCTATGATTATATGATTTTGCTTCCCTTCAAGAGACCTGCCTCAGTAGGCCTTGCTTGGGTTCTTATGGTAGCTATAGTTTTCTTTCAATTTATCTTTTCACTATTAATTCTTTTTCAATACATTTTCCTCCATCCACCTATTTTAATTCCATTTATTTTTGTTTCCTGACCTAAATTGCATATGATAAAGGACTCTCAGTTAAAAAGGAGAAAAATAATAATTACAGAAATCTGGAATGGAAGACACTGGGACAAGTATCTCATTTTGCCATGTTTTTTGTTATTTATCAATGGAAATACCATACTGAGGTATAAAATTCTTGATATAAGTTCACTATTAAAATCATGGCAATATCAGAACATCAGCCTGGTGATAAGAACATCTACATTTCTTCCCTTCAAAGTGACAGGTCATAAAACTTCATTTTTAATCAATCATTTTGACTCTTGGCCCTTTAGCATATCGCCAGAACATACTCTTTCAATTCCCATCAAGTTACTTTTCATTTAGTCATATTATTCTCATAATTTTATTTCTATTAATTTGTACTTGACATCAGAGAGCTCCAGACAAATTTAAAGCAATTTTAGTGAGGGCAGAGATACAACACACTTTTCCTCATTCTTTTTTTTCTGATCTGGATGCACCTTCTGTCTTTAAAGAGAAAATTTAATCCCTTTTAGTTTCCTCATGTATTTTAGTTTCTCAAGGTCATGTTAAAATAATATCCATTTAAAAAACTATCACAAATATTAGAATTAATTATATGAAGGATGTTACCATCAAAGATGTTTCCAATAACATTTTTAAGACTGTTATGCTTAATACAATGCAAAAATCACTTTTGAAATGGTTAATGATGCTATTCTCTGTCTAGGATTAGTGACTCAGGAGAACACTTGTTTTGTCAGATCAGTGGCTGAAAGTGTCAGTAGCTGGTACTAACAGAAGCGGGGAATTTTATGCTGCTTTTTGAAATGAATAGTGTATATAATTTTCCCAAGTCATTTCTTATCTCACCTAAGAAGTCTGATCTAGACAGCAAAGAAGGAGCTTTACAGAATTCTCCTCAAAAAGGGTTTTCCCACTTGATTCTTGGTGGGAGACAGAGAAGGTACACCTGGTACATCACGAATCATACTCTAGTAAAAATGCACTATGTAAACAAGTTCAGCAAGAGGATGATATTTGAACACATTACAGAAACACTAGACTAGAAGGTTTGAAAGTTGCTGGGCTCACAAAGTATATTTAAAAGAGCAGTTTGTTTCCTTTGTTCTAACATTCTCTTCCCACCAGCAATATAATTCACCCTGGTGGCAGAGGAATTAAGACATCATCTTCCTGTAGATTTGAACAAATTACTTTATCTCAGCAGAAGCCTGCTCCGTACATCCAGTTGAAAGTGTCTAATTGCATTAGAGAACCAAATTAAAGCTAGTTACAGTTGTAGACACGTAATTTTATTTAGTAATACTAAGAAATGCAATTTACTTAACTAGATGAAGAAACTTTAATCTTTATGATCCATCAATCTGATGATCTCTCAGAAGAAAACCTTATGAGAGATTTGCATGTTATTCTTCATTGAATTCCTGTCTAGTAAATACATGCTTTTAGTTGGAGGCTGGGAGAATACATCAAAGAACCTCTGTCCTAGGCTACATCAACAGAAGTGTGGCCAGCAGACCAAGGGAGGTGTTTCTCTTCATCTGCTCCACTCTGGTGAGACCTCACCTGGAGAAATGCATCCAGCTTTGTGGTCCCTAACAAAGAGTCCCTGTTGGAGCAAGTCCAGAGGAGGGCCACAAATATGATCAGAGTCACCATCCCTGGAGCATTCAAGAAATGTGTGGACATGACACTTGGGGACATGGTTTAATGGCCATGGTGGTGTTAGGTGGATGGTTGGACTTGATGATCTTAGAGGTCTTTTCCAACTCAAACAGTTCTATGATTCTATGATTCTATGATTCCAACACCTCTGCTATGAGAACTGTCTGAGAGGGCTGGGGTTGTTCAAATGAGAGAAAACCCCGAGGAGACCTTAATGCAGTCTTTCAGTATTTAAAGGGAACTTATAGGAAAGATGGGGACACAGTTTTGATTTGGCCCTGTGATGACAGGACGTGAGGTGATGGTTTTAAACTAAAAGAAGACATATTCAAACTATAGATAAGGAAAAGATTGTTTTATGAGGGTGGTGAAACATTGAAACAGGAAATTCTCTTCATAGCATTTCAGTTGTGGTGTGCAAAACCCAACACTCATAAATATCAGATTCTTCAGAAAATTACTGAAAATTCCACATATTTGGATTAATTCTTTGTGTGTGTGTGTGAGACACCTAGACTTCCAACAACCTGAAGCTTGTATCTCCTTCCAAAATAAGCAATGTTCACAACAGACCAAGTTTGGTCTACACCATCTTTATTAAGAAGAGCTAATTTCTATGCCAAACTTGTTCAAATAATCTTGTAATTCACCTCTGGGAATATCCTATTGAAACTTGAAGGAATGGAATACAAGTATCATCAAGGCAAAGCTAGAAATTCAAGCAAATATTGACAAACTTTCTTTCCAAAAGAGCTGTAATATTTACTCATAATGAAGGCTACTGTTATTTGCTGTACTTCCTTCTCCCAGTACTCAAACAACAAACTATATAGAGAATCTGAAGTCAGTGCACAGAAAGACACAATAATATAGTGACATTGAAGTTCTGTTTTGTATATCTCTTCTTGCTCACTGCTCCAGAGAGTGGGTGTTTATTTTGATTTCTGGAACACAAACCCTGTAGGTTTTTCCCTATTAGTTATGTTGGCAAAGAACAGCTGGGCATGTTTTGTCATTTGGGTGGGAAAATTGTGAGCAGCTTTGCAGTACTTGCACGATGTTTGAAGAAACTCCACATGCGTGATATTTATCTTCTTTTTCAGGATACCACCTCTGGCTGCTCAATAAAATGACTGGAATTAATAATTTCAACCTGCAACACTTCAATTTATTCACAGCTGAAAAATATCTGTACAGTACGTCTGCTTCCCTCCTGCTACCCCCAAGTCATTCATTACTTAAACATTCCCATCTGGCCACTACATCTCCTTGCTCATTGAATCATCTGGCACATGCTTCTTTCCCCTCCTTTGTCTGATAAGATATATTGTCATTAGCTTCATTGTGTTCCTCCAATTTTTTGAGACAAATTAGAATGAGGATGGAAGGGGGGGGGGGAAAGAGAGAGAGAGATTTAAAACTTTGAAATTTGTGGCTTCTCCTTATCATGAGCTCCAAAACATCAATATATCTTACAATGTTATTTGTCAAGCTGTTCTCAAACACCTCACCAATCTGATAACAAATGTGGTCAGATTTCAGCTGAACAACTACCTCTTACTCACACTGGAAACCAGTATTGCTACAATAGAGTAAATATGACTAGAAGCAAGTCAAACCTTGATAAATAGATCATCTTTTCCAGATGGAGGTGTTACTTTAAGCATATTTGAAGTCTGTTAGAACTCTATCAGTCTTCCAATTGTTACCTCTGATATTATTATATTATGGGGGTAAAGAAAACCTTCTCATGGTGGGATAGGAGAAAAAGGATGAGAAGCATTTTATTTCATATTTTATTTAATTTCTAAAGTAATATATTTGATTACACTACTAAAAGAATCATGAAGATAGATAAGATAGACAGATAGATAGATAGATAGATAGATAGATAGATAGATACACAGACACATACATGACTCAGAATGAGGATGCAAATATTGAGGTTATGGATTGAACTATTTCATTTGCAAAGGATCTACAAGGATCATCTAGTCCATCCACCTGAAAGCATATTATTAAGGACACTGTCCAAATGGCTCTTAAACACAGACAGGCTTGGGGCATTGACCATCTGCCTAGGAAGCCTGTTCCAGTGTTTCATGATCTGCTCAGGAAACAAATGCTTCCTATCATTCATTCTGAACTTCTCTTGACAGCTTTGCACCATTATCACAATTTCTAGGGTCCATGTATTGCAGTCACCACAGAAGACACTGCTGGAATGGACACCCATCACCAAGAAATTGGACTATTCCTATGAAATCATTGCTGGTGATATCTCTTTCCCTTAGCTCTCTCTTTCTTCTTTTCTCTGTTTCCCCTCTCCTTTTTCTTCCTATTTTCCCCCTGCTCTGTTTTTTACCAGTTTTCTTTGACTCTAACAGACCCAACTAATGATCTGTTTGGTGTCAACTTGGTTTTATTTAATCCAAGGCAATTTTTTGAGTGTTAGTCCCCAGCTTCCCAGGGTTGGCTTGGGATACCAGGTAGTGACACCCTTCTGCCAGGTTTGTTACCTTCCTCTGAGCACATTCAAGGACTTTCTTACATTGTGGACTCCAAAACTACATATAGTATTTAGGATAAGGCCATATCAAGATTCAACTTCTGAACCTATGAAGTCAGAAAAAGGCTAAACTGATATCCATTAGCTTAAAAAGTAGCTAGTAAGATCACTGTTACAGTTTCCATGCAAGGGAAAACATGGCTATTCATCAGTCTGGTCTCTGCTTTAATTAAGTGCAGAACAACATCATCATTGCATTCATGCAATTTTCCAGAGACAGAAACTAGAGTTTAAGGTCTGAAAGCGAGTTTAAAATTCATCTCTAAGAGCAGAGCTGCTGGCTTCCAACATAAACTGCTATTCCCTGCTCAACAATTAGCAGATCTGTTCTTTCCATTGAGACCTGCTCTCTCTGCGGCACACGATATATGTGTGAACTGCTACTGTTATTAGCCAAAGGAGAAGCTGCAGTATACTTAAGAAATGTAGGCCAGCCAGGAAAAGTATGGGAAAGGAGGGCATGACACACCTATGTAACTCCCATGAGGTAACTCAGAGCCTCCTCATTAAGCAGGCACTAATTATGTTCACAGAGATCCATAGCAAGTGCTTCTTGATTTGGTTCAACGCATTATTTCATATGATATGTTTTGACCCAAACTACAGTGCATTGTTTACATTTTATCAAAAAGAAAAGCAAAGAATTTCAGTTTTAGCTCCATGTAGCCATGCTATCTTCTGGGGGGAGGGGGAAACAAAAAAGAAATGTACTTCCTTTTATTTCATCATATTATAATGCCGAACAATCTAAGGTTAAAGGTACAATCAAATACTTTGTGACGAGTTATGATGATAAAGGCTCACAATGAATACTACTTCACACTTCACCAGAACATGTTGACATTTTTCATGGTATAGAATTTGGACAGACAAATCCAGATTGTGCTGGAGAATAGAGTAAGGACCTAATTCAGTTTTCAATTCTGAATTCAATCAAGGTTTTATATTGGTTGATATACTTTGATACCACAGACCTTGAAATAATTTATCATTACAGAATCTCATACTTTACTGACCAAATCATGAGGAAAAATCCTGAGAATGTGAACAATTGTTTTCTAAGAAAATAATTTCTACATTTTTATCTTTAATTTTAGACTAATTGGCACCTTCATTTTAAGCTGCTATCACTGATAGTATTACTGCACAATGACAAAAGACTTGAAAGGGTGTTTTATTAAGTATACTATCATTTAGCTCAAACTGAGGAAGAGTTCAAAAAGAACTCAAATAGAAGCCTTATGAAGCAGTGACAATAGAGAAAATTCTCTTTTTAAAATACACATACATAATATATATCATTAAATAAGATTCTCCAACCTCCTTTATACTATGACAGTTATTGATTTGCTTTCTTCCTTTCTTTGAAATGTGTCTGAAATAAAACATGGGTTTCCCAGCTTCTGTACCTGCTATTTCCAGTACTAAAATCCTGTTAATCTATTGAGCTATTTAATGAACCATCTCTATTTCTTACAGTATGGCCAGGCAGCCTGATGAGTTTCAGACATGAGTTTCCTATTTCAACACATAAGAGATTTTACTTATCTCAAAAGCCACAATTACAAACCACGACATACAGCAACCGTGACTTGATTCATCCTATGATTCAACCCTGGAGGTTCAACCTATGGTTCAACCCTGGAGGCATTTAAGGCCAGGCTGGATGAGGCCTTGAGCAACCTGCTCTAGTAGGAGGTGTCCCTGCCTATGGCAGGGGGTTGGAGCTGGATGATCCTTGAGGTCCCTTCCAACCTAAACCATTCTATGATTCTATGATTCTCTTAAAATACATAATTTTTAATACTATCTTGGAAGAGATTCTTAATGAGAAAAAAAAATAATTATGTTTTCTCTTAGCTGGATTAGAATATACCTTCTGTTTACCTGTCTTCATATAGTAAAAAGAAGTCACTGCTGTTCAGTGCAAAACACATCTGTGCAGGAATGTATAGATTATTCCATTAGACACACGAATACGCCCAGGAACTCCATTCTCAAAACCTCTGGGGTGATTAAATCAATACAATGTGCCTAGATGTCTTACACTATTAGTATAAACCACTGTATTTGTGCATTTTCCTGCTGAAATATATACTTTTCCCTGTACTTTAAAGTTGAAGCTATACCTTTTGCACTTATCAAATTTAAATTCTAAGTGTTTGCAAAGAACGAGGCAGGCTGAAAACTTGTAAGGTCTATGGAATTTTCAAATTCAATGTCTTGATAGACAGAATTAATCTGACTAAAAATACACTTTAGAGATACATAGGCCAAACCAAACAAAAAAATCAAAAAAAACCAAAACCCTAAACCTCCCCCCTGCAAAAAAAAACCCATATCACCAAAAGCTAGAACTGGATATGACATACAAATTTGTTAAATACGTGACACCCACACACTAACAAAATAAACTGTACAAAAAGCAATTCCAATCAGTGCTATAAGCCAAGTGACCATCTACTCACATCACAAAGAACAATTTGCACCTTCAGCAGACATAGCAATCTTGTCAAATTCACATGGATGACCTTACTTCAGCACTATGGAGTTATGAAACTAAGGAAAATAGTTGAAAAGTATCTACTTCCAACACGATTCTACTTTCTTTGGATACGGGAATGAAATCTCTGAAGGAAAGCACCACCAGTAAGGTACACAAAAACTCTGATTAGGATACATAGAGAGGAGATGAGAAACTCAGCTAAAAGTGAAAAGATTCAGCCATAGAAACACATCCCATGTAAGAAAATTGATTACTGAATGGGGATTAGACACCTCGCAGAGCAGTCAACCCTGCAAGTCATGCTTCCTTTGCAGGTGGTACTAGCTCTTTGTGTTCTATCCATGTGAAAGTCAGAAGTAAAATTTTCTGATACTGAAATTATTTTAGAAGTGTTGCAGAAATCATAGGATAATCTTAATGTTGCTGAATATCTGGGGAGAAGAAACACTGGTCCTTATAAAGGATGACTGTGAGGTCAAGCAAGAAGTTTACATTNCCAGCCAGCAGCCTCAGCTTCTCCCCAGCAGGCAAAGCTCCCCAGCGAAGAGAAGAAGCAAGTGCCCTAATCTTTGTTTTGCCTTTCTTCTTTACACATCCCAGCAAGACTGTGAGGGAAGTAGACCTCACCATTGTTTTCATTTCTCAGCCTATCATCTAGTTCTTCTCACCAAAACATGCTAGCTAGGCTCAAACTAGCACAGGAAGATCGGATCCAAATAGGTGACCACATAACAAAGCTTAGGCAGGCAACAAAGCAAGCACTAAACGGAGTCATATACTTCCTTTTGGATAAAACATGCAGCTATAACACTTCAAGAAAAGCCTGGATGAGGCACTCAGTGCCATGGTCTAGTTGACTGGATAGGGCTGGGTGCCAGGTTGGACTGGATGATCTTGGAAGTCTCTTCCAACCTGGTTGATTCTCTGATTCTAAGTAGAGATAATCCTTTTCAAAATCAAGGTATCCTAGATCTTGAAGGTATACAGTTCTCTAATTTTCTACTTTCAACCATAAGCTGCCTTAAGGCAATAGATGTTTTCTCAGTTCTGATGCCTTTTAGCAAAATTCTGTCATATGTTGATGCTAACCACCCTGTATATTTTTCCAGAGGTGTGCTCCTGTTTAAGAAAATGGTATTTTTAAGACCAGAAAAAAAATAAATCCCATTATACACTTAACTATAGCTTAGCTGTTAGACTTTATTTTTCTAATCCTGACATGATTGATGAGAAAAAAAAAATCCATGAGCTTGAAAGGGAAAAAAAATAAGTATGACAATACAAAGTATGACAATACTTTGGGGTCCAGTAAAGTATCTGGCTAACATTATAGCTCATATTTGTACTAAGCAACAGGACATTGTGGGTACTCATCTTCCTATCTTTTCATTAACATCTACCATCTGCTTAGAATATCTATTTAACACAAAACTGTAATGATTTTACCTTGTTAATTGATACATTAAATGAAAGGCTGATTCTGAAAATTAAGTTAAATCACACCAGTTATGGATTTTGATCCATATTCTCATTCTTACAATTGTCAGTGAGGTTTTTCTCTGACTATGATTAATGGAAACTGATTAATTTCCCCTTTATGGTTTTAATCCTTCTAAGATGTGTAAATATATTCTAATATTAGCAGAAAGTCTCAAAATTACAGCTGAGGAAATTTTTTTCCCCTTTATTTACTGAATGCCATCACCATTATCTCAACCCCATCAATGCTTTCTAAACCCTGAAATTCTGTTTATGCAATGCTAAGTATATATATAAAAAGAAAACCCAACCCCATACCAACTGTTCTTTTATTTTTCAGTTTTACCTTAATAAAAAGATTCTTAAGCACAGTCCTTTCATGATCTACCACTTCAATGCTTGCCCAGCAGAAGAAATTGGTTATAATACTTGGGAGCCCAGTCTAGTTTTGCAGTCCTATCGAAAATGGTTAATGTCCCTTTGGCCTCTTTAAATGCACACTGTGTCAGCTAGATACTCATTAATGAACTCTTTTAATGCAAAATATACACAGATATGTACAGTGATTAATAACAAAGGTATGGAGCAAACTTTATCACTTTATAATTTACTTCCTTGTTCAGTTGCATTTGACCATACCACATTGAGTCAGTTTTTTTCATTCCTTTCTTCAAATCTCAGAGTTTTAAACACAATGACTATTTTAAAGAAGCAGATTCTGAGTTCTGCTACAAATTCATTCACCTCCAGCAACATCACCAGTATAGATGTTTTCCTTTTGCCTGCTTGCCTGTCATCTTTGGTAATCTCTTTTTCTCCATCATCCTATCAGCTCATTGCTTAGACAGCAGATAGGAAAGAATTTAATCATTCATCTAGAAGAAACTGCCACATAGGAGAGAAAATCTGTCTTCAGGCTCCTACAAACTGAGTACTAACTTTCAGCTTTCTCTGCATTAATGAGTTGGCAAAATCTTGGACATGACTTATTAGAGAGAATAGTGGTTATCTTCCATGTATTCATTCTCCATGAATCCTTACATTGCATGCACTATCAAAGGCACACAGTTTTATTGCAAAAACCAGGGTGCAAACACAAATGAGGATTTGAGTTTACTCTTACACATCTATTTATGTGCTATAAAAGCACCATGGGTAAATAGCAAACACTTTCCCTGCACCACTTCTACAATAGACAAATCAAAAGTTACTTTTTTGAGGCCTAAGCTGCATCAATGTTCTAGCTGCTATATCACTCTTAAAACCTGCAATCCAAGATGAAATTGAAATGAAAGATGGCTACAAAAAAAGGCCAATATTATGCCATGGCACTTGCTGACTTACTTAAATGTCACATGAAACAGTTTAAATATGGCAGTGCTTGGCAGATCCAAAGCAATGTTTCTAGATTCACATCAAACCATGTTTCTATAGGAAACCTTTGCCCATTCTTGCTAGCTTCCTTGTTTATACCCTGGCAGCTCACCTGGTCAGCTGAAAGCTTGGGACCACCTGGAAAGCTAAGCATGAGTTCCTAACACAGACAGCTCTTAGGCAGACTGCCAGGTGAAGAGTTCCAAACCAGGACACTGTTTTCTTTCCCCAAGGTTTTAAAAATGCTTAGGTCTCTCTCAAAGAAAACACATTTTGAAAGAAGGTCTTTCACAAAACAGAACTACTGTTCTCCAGTCAACTCTGCCTAATATCCACTTCTTTTGCTCGACTAAACACTTCAAAATGAGTGTGTGCTCTTTCCCATTCAATGTACTTGCACTTCGAGGCGGTATCAAAGTAAACTCGCATTTGAGGGGCTGTTGTCTACATAGTTGCCTGATATTATAAATCAGTATTTATTTTGCTTTACTGTGGCATGCTTTTTAGCAACTATGAGTAAGATACTAATTTAATTGCAAGTTTCTCCAGGGGCTTTTTTTGAGGTATACTAAATATATGCCAATTCAGAAGGCAGCATGACTGTTTTTGTGGGTGTAGCTGAAACTACTACAACAATTACCAGGCTAGATTTGATTCTCACAACAATGTAAATTAGTAGCAGCCACTCTGGAATGAACAGAGCTAACCTAGAGAATCTCTGGATCTCACCTCACTGAAAATAAACTTCACCGAAAATTTTCATGTAATAACTGGTCATGTTTTGTTATATTAAGTGAAAACCATATCATACCTAAGTGATACACAGGCATAATCAATAAGATCAGAAATGTTCAGCAGCACTGAACAATTTGAACAATTGTTTCAGAGCAAACCAGTAAAGAATTCTACAATTTTCTGCCAAAAAAAATATAAGCACAAATGTATAATATATTCTTGTGGCAGAAAACAGAGCTTACAAATAGGAAATTTCTAAACATATATATTCAAAGAACCTCCAGGAAGGAGCTCTAAATTTCATAGGTACTATACAAGCCCTAGAGCATCTTAGACAATTTTCCTCCCTTCATAAGTAAGTTGAGTGCATCACTCAACAGGGCAAATATGGTGGTTTCTACTACTTTCCTTCAAAAGAATCTTCAGCTCTCTATTCTTAGACTTTTAAGCCTTTTTAAATACATTAAGTAGCTCTCACAGTACTCATATTAGGGCCAGATTTTCAAAGGAATTTAGCTCTTATTTTAGCACCTAAATAAATCAGCAGATTATCAAATAAGCTCAGCTTGTTGTCATTAAGCATCTTAAGAGCAGGAGGGAGACGAAGCATGGATATCTTGAGCACTTTTTTCAAAGTTTGACTCCTTAATTTTCTATCTGAAAAGAATGCTGGAAATTCTGATTCCAGTTCCAGGTGCCATGTAATTAAATCATTAGGCATTATGGTTTTAAATACCTCATCTTTAAGAAAAAAATGATATTCATTCTATCTATCTATATCTCAACAATCCCATGCTGAAAGTAAATGGGACAGAAACCATACTAAGCTAAGTGTATCCCTTTCTAATTACATTACAGCTACTACCTTAGGTCTCTGTTATAACCTTGCTTACAAGATACCTTTTTCACTCCAAGGTGAGCTGACCTTCCAGGCTTGGGTTTTGATGGGTATTTCTCTTTCTGGGCCATCCATTACAGCCACCTATTACACTACACACATTAGGCCAAGACCTTCTGCCTGCTGAAAGGGTCTTTTATACTTTCCCAGCATTTTCACACAGTGCAAGGGATTTAGTTTGAAAGAAGCCCCCATCCATAAGCACAGAATAAACAGTAAAATATGTTAAAATTCCTAATGGAATTTTACCTTGGGTGGAAATTCCGACCAACACAACTGTAAGCAGTTTAGTTTATGATATGTGATTCAGCTGAGGAGTTATTCTTAGTAAAAAGCAAGAAAATATAATGAGCAGCAATGTGACAAAAAGATGTAACTGCTCACTGAAAACTTTTGGCTTTGTGCAATAAGAGAGGAGACAGGAAAGGGGAAGAGGGAACTATGTGATACAGATTGATGAAGAATGGGATATTAAAACAAGATATTAAAATGCAACAATTTTGCCAGACTTCTAGACTCACCATCTCTCTGTGCTGTACTCTCATGTACTTTATAAAGGCTGCATATGTGGCTTTTTATTGCCACTTTTCATTTGAGTTTGGGATTTCTCCACAAACGTGGCACTTTTCCAGCTGCTGACATGCTCTGCAGTGAAAGGTTGCACAAAGAGGACATTTCTCTGTCCTCAATTTAATTCATAAGATAGGTCCTAGAGGACTTTTTTTTGAGGTCATGATATGTTTTGCTGATTCATGATAACTAAGAGCTTCCACAATGACAAGTGTAAGAATTGGTTTTTCTCAGGTAAACTGTTCCTGATCAATGCTTTCATTAGGTATTTGGTGAACAGATGGTTACCACTTATTTAATGAGACCCAGGGGCAGGGAAAGTAGGGGTTACTTTAAAGACATTACTGATAAAGAACCATCATAGCTTAAAAAAGAAAAAAATCATCAATTTTATTCAAACTGTACTAAATCTTTTCTATAGAAAAAGTTATAATCTTAGAAGATTATAATGAAAGACACTTTGATCATACTTAAGTCAAACCATACATTGTCAAGCAGCCTGGAGATCACACATGCTTACATTTGAAAATTAGATCTAACTATTGATCAAGTCATTGAAGAACTATTCAGAGAAGGTAGCATAACAGCACAGTAGTATTTCAATATTTTATGAAATGCAAATTGCATAGACACAAACACATCAAGCTCTGTTTGGTTACCATTGCTCTGAAGTGCTGGTACTAAATATATTTCAGGCAATGTTTCTCAAATGAAGCTCATTTACTAAATGTTGGCTATTTTGCCAGTTTGCTGCTGCTATAATTTCTCAGATAATCCTTACTGCAACAATTAAAAATGGGCTTTAATTAAAGCTTTCAAAATGAATAACAACATGAGTTTGCTAAGTTCTATTTCTAACAAAAAAATGACTCCTCTGATGCTAAACCAGAATCTGTTCAATCAGATAAGTATTGATTTACAAGAATAATCTGAAGAATTTCTCTGATACTTACAGATTTTGGTTGGATTGGGCTGTAAGATATTGCAATTTTCCTATTTTGGAAAGGCTATAGATGAAATGCAGTGTCCAGAGACTTAAAACAACTGGACCAATAATTTTCAGGTGCTGGGAAAGTAGCACATTGAGAACTACTGAGTAAACGAAGTTGCCTAAATGCTGGGTTTCTCCTTGTAACATTAACCACAAAGTCTCCTACCCAATATAAATATCTTGGATGGGTAACATAGAAGAGTTGGCTCTAAACACAGCCACAAAAGGCTGCCCTTCTCTGAAATCTGCAATACAAGCATAAAGACACATTGAATGACACAAATCTCAGTGCTAGAGAAGCAATAGCTTCAAGATTTTCTGAAACAAATATTTTGTTAAAAACCAAATTGCTCCAATTCACACATTCAGTTGAACTTAGAGATTGCCAAGAGATTAACCTCTGGAGAGTTGTTTATTTGTCCATCTGGTAGAAGCTTTGTAAAAAGCTGCAGAGCAGCTAATATGCCATTCCCAAACTGTGACGGTCATGCCACAACATATTAATGCCACTAGAATTTAGTCAGCTGTTGGTATCACTTAATACATCAGCCTGCAAACATGGAACTCCAAACAACCCCTTTAAGATTATGTCCTCAAAGCTTGATTTTCAAAAGTCATAATGCAACATAACTTTAGCATCTAGAGTGTGGCACTGCGAATAGTAACTTTGAGAAATCAGGCATAAGCCAGATGTTAGACCATGAGTCACATGAAGATATCAGTTACTCAAAATCACCCATTTTTCTAAAGCAAGGTCTAAAGCAGGTAGTATGTAAACCTGCACAGAGTTTGGAAATGTGTAACTTTTGCTATCTTAAAGAACAAAAATCATCAGTTGTGGTGGTTTGGGTGTCCCCCGCCCCCCTACACTTTTATTAATCACCCAGACTAGACTCAGCCAGCTCTGGAAATATGAATGAAGCTTATATTTACAGCTGGCACAATTTACAAGCAGATATTTACAGTATATACAGATATAGACAGAAATATACAAGGTAAAAGGTAATACAGAAACACAACTCCCCTCCCAGAAACCTGAGTCCCCAGGAGGGGCTCTCAACCGCCTCTTCATCTTCACCTTCCCCCTACCCCTGTCAACCCTACTCCAGACCCAAGGAGGAATGGAGGTTTGGCCAGGGGGGTTAAGAAGCAAGGTGGATCAGCCACAGCAAATGGAGGGTGAGGTTTGAGAGTAAGATGGAGTTCAGCCAGCAGCCCCAGAGCTCCCCAGCAGACCAAGAGCCGAGAGCAAAGTCAAGAGCGAAGTGACTTTATGTTTTGCTTTTTATTCTAATACATTTCAGCGAGACTATGAGGGAAGCAGACATCACCATTGTTTTCATTTCACAGCCTATGATCTAGTCCTTCTCACCAAAACATCCTAGCTAGCTTCAAACTAGCACATCAGTAAAGATAATTTAAGATAATATACACCAATAAACACAACAGAACAAAGTCTCTCTCTCTCAAAAAGAAATTGCAACCCTTAAGGAATTTACACTTCATCTCTATAGTAAAAATGGGGGTGCAGCACTGTCTTGGATGTATTAAAAAGGAAGGAAAATATCAGACATGGGAAATGGTTGTAATTAAATTTTGAACATATACAAAACCAACAGATCCAACATTACTAAATGGAAATCAAATGATGGTACTTGGTGTTAGGGGACTGAATAATAAGTCATCATTACATCACCCCCATCTGCTCTTGTCAAGGCATACTTTGCAAAAGTATTACATTAATTCCAGATATTAGACTATTAATTATCTCACAAAGGCTGGCCTTACACCAAAAGTCAAAGATTTTCAGTGCTGTTTTTTCATTTTTAGGGTTTGTTATTGCTGTGGTTTGGAGTTGGGAGTTTTGTTTGTTTGTTTGGGGTTTTTATTATGATCATTAATTAATTCTTTCCATTCTACAGAAATCAACAGAGTGGGGGAAGAATGTGTGAAGAAATTTGTTTTTCTTTTAAATTATGTTTTAGAATTCTACTTCAAAAAGCTTTCCTGGAAATAAATGCATTTTGTTAGTTTGACTTGCTTTAATGAGCTGTCAGCAACAGCAATCATTAGCATTACCAAAATCAGTAAAAGTAGTATTTAAAACAGCTTATCTTCTCTATTTAGGTTTTAACTGCACAACTGCCACTTACAACTTCTTCTCTAGATCCAAATGTTTCCCAGTTTAACTGTAACAAACTGGCAATTTCATTAGGGTCACAGAATCACAGAATCAGACAGGTTGAAAAAGACTTCTATGATCATCAAGTCCAACCTATTACGTAACCATTTTAATTACTAAACCATGGCACTCAGTGCCTCACCCAGCCTTCTTTTAAACATCTCCAGGTATGGCGACTCCACCACCTCCCTGGGCAGCCTGTTCTAATGCAAATCACTCTTTCTGTGTAGAAGTTCTTCCTAATGTCCAGCCTAAACCTGCCCTTGTGCAGTTTGAGACTGTGCCCTCTTGTTCAGTCACTGAGTGCCTGGGAGAAGAGACCAACCCTGACTGGCTACAACCTCCCTTCAGGTAGTTGTAGAGAGCAATGAGGTCTCCACTGAGCCTCCTCTTCTCCAGGCTGAACAACCCCAGCTGCCTCAGCTGCTCCTCATAGGGCTGCGCTTCTGCTCCCTCAAAAGCCTTGGTGACCTTCTTTGGACACCTCAATATCTTTCTTAAACTGAGGGGCTCAGAACTGGACAGAGTACTCAAGGTGTGGTCAAGTTGTCTCATATTCTTTCCTCTTATTTGCATATTTATGTCACAATCTTTATGTTCCTCAAAAAAAGCCCCCATAAAACCCAGCCTTAGGGTTTGAAGCTGGAGATGATTTTTTTAAATTAAATGAGCATAAGCTATGTAATGGTCACTAATTTTACACTTAGCATCTTCTTAAAGTCTTTATTTGACAGAATCATAGAGTGTTTTAGGTTGGAAGGAAGCTTTGCTAGAGGGCAGGGATGTCATCCAGAGGAACCTGGACAGGCTGGAGAGGTGGGCCCAGGACAACCTCATGACATTCAGCAAGGCCAAGTGTAAGGTCCTGCACCTGGGCGGGCACAATCCCAAGCACAAATCCAGGCTGGGTAGCGAACAGCTGAGAGTAGCCCTGAGGAAAAGGACCTGGGGGTCTGGGTGATGAAAAGCTCAACATGAGCTGGCAGTGTGCAGGTGCAGCCCAGACAGCAACCATGTGCTGGGCTGCAGCAAGAGCAGTGTGGCCAGCAGGGCAAGGGAGGGGATTCTCCCCCTTTACTCTGCTCTTGTCAAACCCCACCTGGAGTACTGTGTGCAGTTCTGGAGCCCCCAACACAAGAAGGACGTGGAAGTGTTGGAGTGAGTCCAGAGGAGGGCCGCAAAGATACTCAGAAGGCTGGAGCAGCTCTGCTATGAGGGCAGGCTATAAGAGTTGGGGCTGTTCAGCCTGGAGAAAAGAAGACTTTGAGGAGACCTTACAGTAGCCTTCCACTATCTGAAGGGGGCCTACAGGAGGGCTGAGGAGAGGCTATTTACAAGGTCTTGTAATGACAGGATGAGGGGCAATGGGTTTAAACTGGCAGAGGGGAGATTCAAACTAGATGTTAGGAAGAAGTTCTTTCCAGTGAGGGCGGTGAAACACTGGCACAGGTTGCCCAGGGATGTTGTGGCTGCTCCCTCCCTGGAGGTGTTCAAGGCCAGGTTGGATGAGGCCTTGAGCAACCTGTTCCAGTGGGAGGTGTTCCTGCCTATGGCAGGGGGTTGGAGCTGGATGATCTTTGAGGTCCTTTCCAATCTAGACCATTCTACAATTCTATGATTAAAGCTTACCTAGTCCAACTCCCCTGCAGCGAAGAGACACTTTCTTTGTACTTATACAAGAAGAAACATACTCACTATCTCAACCAAAAACACCTGCTAGAGTTTGTTAGTAAACACAGAAATTGTGGAAACTTTCAGCCATTAATTTAGATGAGATGGTTGAATGGGCAATAAGAATGGGTTACCTATTTCATTAGTATCTTCCATGCTACCTGGGGGAAATAGAAACATGATGTTGATTCTAATCAATATTTCCTTTATTTTCAAAATGTATGACATTGTAAATTACGAAGAGTGGCACACATCAGATTATACAGCTGTCAGCACACATCATCCTGCAGTGTCTGTTCACTATTCAATAACATGGCATAACTGTATGCTTCAGAAGAGATTAAAAACTCTACTGCAGAGAGTTATATATTCCCTAACAACACCATATATGAAATAAACTCTACTTGTAGGTTTGCTAAAGGCAGATAAAGTGAGTTGATTCTTGGCAACTTGGTCACTAAAATTCTATGCATATCTCTAAAATACTATCTGTAAGTTTGCAGATGACACCAAGCTGTGTAGTGCAGTTGACTTGCTGGAGGGCAGGGATGCCATCCAGAGGGACCTGGACAGGCTGGAGAGGTGGGCCCAGGCCAACCTCATGACTTTTAACAAGGCCAAGTGTAAGGTCCTGCACCTGGGTCGGTGCAATCCCAGGCACAGATACAGGCTGG
>WAAF01003495.1:1059-39445 GCA_013400475.1 Tricholaema leucomelas | reverse complement strand
GTTTAAGGCCAGGCTGGATGAGGCCTTGAGCAACCTGCTCTAGTGGGAGGTGTCCCTGCCTATGGCAGGGGGTTGGAGCTGGATGATCCTTGAGGTCCCTTCCAACCTAAACCATTCTATGATTCTATGATTCTAATATGATTTTTGGTTTTCTATTTGTCAAGATTAAGGATGTTCTTCCATTCTTTGAATTAGGCTGGATATAAAGTAAAGTTTGGACACTTGACATAACTCAAAACATAATTTCACAGTTCCTGCATGACCTTTTTCAAAAATTCTGATTTGTATCCCACATCAGTCACTGATATTTCTACCCCATCTTGGTTTTTGTCTGTCTTAAGTGATGTATCTAAAAAAGATTGCATTAGCTGTTCTGGCATCTCTGAGCAGAGACCAAACATTTCCATAGCAACTTGATACTGCTTACACTTCCTTGGTAACCAATTTAACATAATTATTTTTAACATTTACCTGACTTAATGCCCTAGGGATGAGTATTTAAGGAGTCCATCATTCTTAAATGTATTTGTTAGTTTCACAAATCATGGTACAAACAGTCTCATTTCTATTATTCTGTGTAATATAAATAATAATCCCCTTTCCAGATATATAATTAAGCTTTTTCAATCAGTAAATACTCAGACTGCTGACAGCCCTCCAAAAAGTCAAGCAGAAGAGATTTGAAAGGAGGACAGACAATAATTCCATTTGAATGAATGACCAATATTTAAATGAATTTTATAATCATTTTATTTTCACACAATACTTTGGTTTGAGATTACTGACTCAAAACGTCTGGACTCTAATTCAGATTCATCTTAAGCACATATAAAGTATATCTAACTTCTAATGAGAGGTAATAATAATAAAATAAGGTATTTAATCAACCCACTACATTCAATCCTTTTGAACTTTAGACTTTTTTTTTCTAGTAGATGCAACATGAGGACCCGAAGCCAGTACTGTGCTGCAAACTGAGCTGTGAAGAGCTGATGACAGAAGTTGCAGGCACCTCTTCTTCACCTTCCATGACTAAATATTTTTTAAATGTAGTTAAAAAATCTTTTCCACTTCATAAATTCCAATTAATCAGAAAATTACTGGGACTTACTCAGCTTTATTCTGCTTCTTTGGGTTTGAGTTGTAAGTGCAGTATGGAAAACACAACAGTGAAAAGGAAACTGCACAATCAAATATATGTGATGTATAAGATGTTTTAAGCCACTATGTGACTGCAAGAGCAGATACTTCAGTGTCATGCACTTCTGAGACTGTGAGAAACTGTTTAAAAATCACCTGTTGGTTTTTTTTTTGACAAGGCAAAACGTGCCTGAAGTTAGTTTTAGGGTTACAATAACTCAGTAGAAAATTGGACTGCTACAGAACAGCATCAGAGACCCCTCTCTGTCCCCAGCACCTCCCCACACTCCTCTCCTTACTTGTACAGACCATCTGGCTCCAGGCACTTGAAAATGACAGAGTAGAGGCTGGTTTCAGGGACATCTCCATGGCTCCTACCCGCTGCCATGCAGGATGTTGCAAGGCCAGAAAGCAAATCATCTGCAAAGCTCAATGATTCTCCTGGAGAGCAAGGAGACAAGCAAGACATCAATCAGTACAGGTGCAAAACTGCTGCTGATCATTTAGCAAAACACATTGTATGAACATCTTTACACAGGACAGGAGCCCTGGAACAGGCTGCTCAGAGAGGTTATGGAGTCTCCTTCTCTGGAGACTTTCAAAACCTGCCTGGACGCATTCCTGTGCAAACTACCCTGGGTGATCCTGCTTTGGCAGGGAGGTTGGACTGGATGATCTCTGGAGGTCCCTTCCAACCTCTAACATTCTGTGATTCTGTGTGATCTCTCACTGTTTTTGTAATGAAACTTTACATGCTCAGAACACTGTTAGCTGTCTCTCTGCACCCAAGTACTTGTGAGAAAGTGAACACATAAACACCTATATTCATAACTATGCACATTCAGTACCTTGAAAAGTGCCATAAAAACATCACTGAACCAAGATAACAACCCCTTAATGACATTAATTTCTAGTGAAATCTTCTGGACTAGGGAAGTGGCAGTTATTTTTTCCACTGTCTGTTGAAAACAGAGAAGAGAGTGTAGTGAAAGCAAAGGTTTGATATTTGAAGCTGTAGACAGTGTATTTGTATGGTCCTTGTGTATGATCAAAGCCTAAGCCATCAGTTCAATGCAAGGATATCTAGCAATAAGCAACATGCCAGCTCTCATATTTCTGAAAGATCAGGTTCAAAGTTTGTTGGCAAGCTCTCTGAAAGTTGGCTATCTAGCAGATTTATCTGAAATAAGGTAGAGGAATGCTGGGGAAACAAACAAGATGAGTCTTCTGCTTTAAACTTCTCCCTGGAAATGCCTGCAGTGGCAAGATGCTGACAGAAGAAAAAGATGGACCGAAACTATGAGAGCAAAAGATAAAGCAGTAATACCATAACAGGGCAAAGTCCATAAGGCAGAAATCAGGAATGTGAATGAAGAATGCCTGTTAAATGGCTTAAACCAAAACTCGTTGAAGACAATGGGTAGACTTTCAAAATGGTTTTGATGTGAGGCTTGTAATCTTAAATGACTGCATTTAGAAGCACTGCTTGACCAGCATATCAAAAAAGCAGTGAGCACTGCTTAAAAAGTGACTTCATAAAGCCTCTTCAGAGATGAAGATGCCACTGCTTCTTTGAAGATACAGTCATTAAAGGATGAAGCATCTGAACAGTCAGTATGAGTTCTCTGAAGTTTAACTATAATCTCCTTATTATTTCTTACTGAGTTTTTGAAATCTTCTCTGGTGAAAACAAGAAGCAAAACTGAGGCAAAGAGCTTCATCTGGAAGTTACCTGTAGATTAACTTTATTCCCAGCTCTTTTGTTTGGTTGTTTTATTGTTTTGTTTTGTTTTTTTTACATGTGTGTAGGCCTGATTCTAGCAGCATTTAACCTTTTTACTGTCACACTTACCTGAACAAACACTGAAATGCAGCGTAATTTCCTACCCTACATCAGCTGTTTGTTATGGCTGCTTGTCAACCACTGGTAGACACATATTTACTTTTTAAATCTCATTGTTCAACTAATTACAGTTATGAGACAGTCTTGAGAGGGAAGAATTCTTGTAGTACAGGCTAATCTTTTGTTGGAAAAAAAAGCATGAAAATAAGTGATGTTCTGTGATTCAGAAAAGAAGCCAAATTCACTAACATGAAACACGTTTGGCCTTAGTGAATTCTGAAATAAAAACACAAATATGCACATAAATATATTCAAATCCATTCATATACACAATGTCTGCAAGTAGATATTAGATACTGAATGAGGCATTCCTGTCTCAGTGTAAAAAAATCATCTTCATTTGAATGGTAGGGTTCTGAACAGGAGCAGGGCTGAGAAGGGATGCGTTTGTATTTACAACTGACATCCAGTTATAGAAAGCTCTGTTCTCTTCACTTAGAAGACTAAATATGGACTGTGATATCTTAAGTAAGCAGTGCTGTTTTAGATTTTTATTTTAAACTTTAATTTTGAACAGTTGTGTAAAAAGAGACATTGGCATGTTAGGGAAACGACAAATAAAATGTACAGTGAAGAGTATGAGGCACCACTAGAGAAAGGATATTTGTAGAACAGTTATCCGACTTGTATAGATAGAAAACAAAGATGGTACAGGTTTCAGAGGTGTTTTGCCAGACCAAATTCATTTCCAGGGGAGCATGCTTTATACTATCTTGTAGTGCTTTATTTTGCAAATCAGTACAATCAAATCACTGAACAGTTCCAGGAATAGTGCCAACCTTTTATGAAGGACTGTATCAGTCCTTAACAGTGTGGCCAGTAGGACGAGGGAGGTTATTCTTCCCCTGCACTCAAAGCTGGTTAGACCACACCTTGAGTACTGTGTCCAGTTCTGGGCTCCTCAATTCAAGAGAGGTGTTGAGGTGCTGGAACGTGTCCAGTGAAGGGCAATGAGGCTGGTGAGAGGCGTCGAGCACAGCCCTACGAGGAGAGGCTGATGGAGCTGGGATTGTTTAGCCTGGAGAAGAGGAGGCTCAGGGGAGACCTTATTGCTGTCTACAACTACCTGAGGGGTGGTTGTAGCCAGGAGGAGGTTGCTCTCTTCTCTCAGAACAGCATCAGAACAAGAGGACACAGCCTCAAGCTATGCCAGGGGAAATTTAGGGTTGAGGTGAGGAGAAAGTTCTTCACTGAGAGAGTCATTGGTTACTGGAATGGGCTGCCCAGAGAGGTGGTGGAGTCGCCGTCCCTGGGGGTGTTCAGGAAAAGACTGGATGAGGCACTTGGTGCCATGGTCTAGTTGACTGGATAGGGCTGGGTGCTAGGTTGGACTGGATGATCTTGGAGGTCTCTTCCAACCTAGTTGATTCTATTCTATTCAGTCAATCATTGGGTCTCCCAGAACAGGAATTCAGTTTATCTGTTCCATGACTTAACAGAAGCCAGATTGGTCACATATTTATCAGTCTGAAAATAAGTAAATGTTTGGGAGAAAAAAAAAGAAAGAAAATGCCTCAAACAGATTTCAGTGAAAAATTACTAAAGGAGGGCAGGAAATCTGAGGTAGGACCAAGTAAAAGCTAAACTGTACTTTTTCAAATATTTGCTTGTAAAAAATAACTAGAGGGGAGATTTTGTTTGATTGGGTTTGTTATATCTAGTGTGTGTGGTTTGTGGTTTTATTGTTGTTATTTCTTTGTTTGTGGTTTTGTTTGTTTGTTCCATGGCCTGTTATTTATTTATTTGTTTGTTTTTAAATGTAGGTGCTCTGTTCATGGAATACTATTTTCACCTGTTTTATGTATAACAAGTTGTAAGAATCTACATCCTCTCCCCTGCCTTGACAGACTTCTCTGCTTTGTTATCATTTTTGATGCTATACCTTGCAGTCAAGGAACAATTGCCTGGGAATTTACTAAACACACTCTTAAAACCAGTTAAATGCTTGGGTAACAGAGTTGATCAAATAGCAGTCTTGGTCATGTGGATCATAGATTACGAGTCATATGGCAGCAAAGCTCTATATTTATTAGTGGTATGTCAAGACACTGACAGACTTGTCAGCACAAAATCTAATGGGAAGAAGTAGGATTGACAGGATTTCAAAAGGAAGTTTTGGAGGAGATGTAGGAAAATACTGTGAATAAGGCTTGCAGGTCTCATATGGGAAAATGTTTAGCACAATGAGGTCAAAACAAGTTGTGCATCAACACAGATTCAGCTGAAATCAACAGGTACTAAATCAGTACTTCATTATTCTCTATTTAAGACACCTGAGATTCTCCCTGACAGCCAAAGGCTGCAACAGCTACCTATAGCAGAGGCTGTTTTTCAATTTTCTGCCAGAAATCATTACTGAAATGAAGAAAGGGGGACACCTAGGGTCGTGTTTAATGAAGGACAACAAACAGAAAGGGTTTTTCTGGATGAATTATGAAACTGATAGAAACTAAAGACATAAAACTCATGAAAGAATTGCCTGTAGTTGATTAATGTGTAGTGTCTAGATGTTAATTCCTACCTCTTTTGTCTAATAATAGAAGTAAAATGGCTAATACCTATTGCAATACAATTTTGGCCATCGAGCAGCCAAAGCAAGCAGAGAACACAAGAAGGTGTTGTGCAAAACCAATCATCCTCCCACAAATGGAGCAAAACCATTCTGAATCCAAGAATAAATTCAAACCCTTGTACTCTTCCATGTCAGGTAGCTGCATCTCTCGTTTCATTAAACTCTTAGTGCAAAGAAGAAAAGGAGCATGGAAAACAATTCGAAAGTGGAATAACAGACAGATCCAAACAGTAAACACAAATGTTCTGAGTCACTCATTTAAATATTTTATCATCTTATTAGGACAAGGTAATATCAGCATCATTTAGAGTAAATCATTCCAGGAGACAAATGCTCCCAAGAGCCTCTATCAAAGCAGACTTTTAATGTCAGTTAATTATGATCTATGCTACTGCAGAAGTGCTATATTTTCCATTAGTCATAACAGGCAAGAAAACAAACTTCTGCAAATTTGATTCTTTACTTAATATTGAATGTTTCTTTTAGTCTCCCTTTAAATAAAGACAAAAACACCATCACACTGCAGATTATGTCTGCTAACACCAGAAATTCTCCTTCTTTCAGCTAAAGTCTAAGGCAAAATAAGTTGCAATTTAGAAAAGACAACTCAAGATATCTTGAGATAACAATTTTCCAATGCATTTTCTTCTTTTAAATTTCACTGCTGTCTTTCAAATTGTGGGGCTTTAATACTGCCTGAAAATGTAGAACACCATCAGATACCATACGGTTATTTATGGCACTGACATTCACAAGGAGTTGACTGCCAAAGCATTGATATTAGTATTTTGAAAGCATGGTACAGAACAAAATTGTTTTGTCTAAAAGATTTTGTTGGAAATTGAAATTTCTCTTGCATTTTCTCATCACAAAAGACAGTATGACCTTGGCAACAGGCAATTTATGAAAACATGAGAAAGCACAGGTAAAAATGATGACCAAACCCTGTGTCCTCATGAGTTAATGAGAAAATATACAAAAGTTCTAGAAAGCAGTCTTGTTTGTCATCTGTTAAATTAAGTAAGATATGAGTCTTACATAAGATACGAGTCTAAATCAATTCTAATGATTTTGAACATTTATGTTCTATTAAAAAACAATTGTGACCTATACAAAATGTTCCGTGGTGGAAAGTTTGACAGGTGCTGGGCAGAAAATGGTTAGTAAAGTCTTTTCAATCAACTTTCAAAACACACCCAAACATAACTCCAGTATCTGAAGGGAGCCTACAGGAAGGCTGGGGAGGGACTATTGACAAGGCCTGGGAATGCCAGGATGAGGGGGAATGGGTTTAAGCTGGAAGAGGGGAGATTTAGACTGGATGTTAGGAGGAAGTTCTTTACAGTGAGGGTGGTAAGACACTGGCACAGGTTGCCCAGGGAGGTTGTGGATGCTTCCTCCCTGGAGGCATTTAAAGCCAGGCTGGATGAGGCCTTGAGCAACCTGCTCTAGTGGGAGGTGTCCCTGCCTATGGCAGGGGGTTGGAGCTGGATGATCCTTGAGGTCCCTTCCAACCTAACCATTCTATGATTCTGTGATTCTATGATTCTATGACAATAATATGCAATTATTAGTCTCATATTCCTGCCATAACTTCATTCTAGTTTGCCTAGTTGCAGAGGCCAGACTGCAGAATCCCTTGATGCCATCAATATTCATATTAATTCAATTTCTTAGTTTAATTGCACAAGCTATCAGTTACTATACATAGTCAGGTTCAGAGTCCAGTCCAGTTACCAATTCTTACCCAAATAAGTTCACAAAAGGTGCTCACAAAACATTTTTTCATAAGACATCAAATATTTCACACTAACTTTTTCCATCATAATGACAACTGATCAATTATGAAACACTGTCAAGAGCAACTGTTACAATACATTCACTCTTCAGTGGTTAACTACTACATTGCTAATCAGTAGCAGCAGAAAATACAACTTCTATAATATTGTCATTGAAGAATTTATGCTACAAATCACAGCTATTTAATTTCTACATTCTTTATGCGGTCACTCCATTTGTGTGGATAAAAGCTGAAAATCAACAACAGGAACAAATCATTACAAACATAAATTCTCAGTTGAAAAAAATCACCCATGCCTCCAAATGAAATAGACAGAGAGCTCTGTCTTTCTGAAAGCATAAGTAAAAAATAGTTAATATATGAAAAATAATACTATCAACTCATGTCCCTGTGAGGACGTTTCAGATGCAGGAACTGTCTGCCCATCCCGAAAGCTGGGCATAATTCAGCTCTTCAGGGAAAGATCATATAAATTAACTAACACCTTACAGTGCCACCTACTGCTAAAACTACTAATTATTCTAATTTATTTGCTATCACCAATATTTTAGTACAAAAAGCCTCTGGAAATATAATTCAGAAGTGAAGAAAGAGGTGGTATAGCATGGATAGTTATGTGATGCAATGCAAATTATTGCCAAATCAATAGTCACATTGATTAGACAAAATTAGGCCAGGAAGGTAATTATCAAACTTGGATAAAGTATGAAGATATAAATCTTCTCTTCCCTCTCCTTATTTCCTCTTCCTGGAATTTAATTCTGAGGAATCACATTTATGTCTTACTGCATGTATGTGCACACTAATCAAAGTCAGTCCTCAGAAACTAGGCTCCTTGCAATTACAGGACTTGAAATGAAAATGTTAGTACTAGACCTGACATCATATTTCACCATTCTGAAAAGACATATTGATGCTTGATGCTCTAGCTTAAATAATACTTCCCCTCCTCTAGAACTCCAGTCATATAAAGGGTTTAACAAATAGATATCTGAACTTTCATAACACACAAAAGTCTTGGGACAATTACTAGATGTGTACTCTGAAGTCTAGCATCTGGTGAAGAGAAAGGGTGAGGCCATGTAATCCTCTCCATTACCATTTTAGTCCCTGTATTGAGTTTGAGTGTGAAAGTTTTGGTAGGAGGAGGGACTACAGATGTGGCTCAGTGAGAAGCTGCTACAAGCTTCCCCTGTGTCTGATAGGGCCAACATCGGTCAGCTTCAAGACGGACCTGCTGCTGGCCAAAGCTGACCTCACCAGTAACAGTGGTAGTGCCTCTGTGCTAACATATTTAAGAAGAAAACAGAAGAAAACAAAACAAAACAACAAACCAAAAAAAAAAAAAAAAACAACCAAAACAAACAATGCAACTTCATCCAGAGAGAGCGACAATGTGAGAGAAACAGTTACGCTCAAACTCAAAAAGTCAGTGGAAAAGGAGGGAGAGGAGGTGCTCCAGGCCTTGGAGCACAGATTTCCCTGCAGCCCTTTGAAGTTAACAGTGGACCACATATTATGTGGATGCCCAAAGGACACTGAATCCCCATAGGAAGATCATGGTGGATATGGCTCCTGAAAAGGCCTACGGAGGCATGGAGAGAGGAGTCCATACTGGAGCAGGTTTGCTGGTAAAACTTACGACTCTGTTTCCATTCCTGAAGGACTGCACCTTATGGAAGTAATGCACACTGGAGCATTCATCAAGAATTGCAGCCCATGGGAAGGACTCAGGTTAGAGAATTTCAGGGAGTGATTCCATGATGAAGAAGGAGAACAGTTTGTGAGGAGTTACCCCCCCTAAGGAGGAAGAATTGACAGAAGCAACGTGTGATAAACTGACTGCAATTCCCATTCCCTGTTGCACTTTGCATCTTGGGGTGGAGGTAGTTAGAATAAAATTAAGCCCAGGAAGATCATAGTATCATAGTATCATCAGGGTTGGAAGAGACCTCACAGATCATCAAGTCCAACCCTTCACCACAGAGCTCAAGGCTAAACCATGGCACCAAGTGCCACGTCCAATCTTGCCTTGAACAGCTCCAGGGACAGTGACTCCACCACCTCCCTGGGCAGATAGGAGGGGTAGGAGAAGGTGTTTAACTGTTACATGTATAATTCAAGTAAAGAGCAACTGCAACATTTTGAGGGTGTTCAATATCAAGATAAACTCCTCAAATTAAGGAATATTAAAATTTGCCATACATATATACCCTGCATTCACTGGAATTTAGGGTTTAACAAAAATTCAGCTACAAAAGTTGAACTAATCGGTATTCAAAGTATATTAATATTCATATGAATTCTCTTGCTAGGCTCTTGATCTGAGCCTCATTATTCTCCCTGTAAGTACATTTTATTACTTCCATTAAAGGTTACAAAGATCATTTCCAAAATGTATTGATTTGCTAGTCACCTGGCCTTCCTCAGCTACAAGGACTGTTTCTCCCCTGGAGCTGACAATCAGAACTTTAAATACTCAATAACAGCAGCATCATTTTTTTTCTGGCATATTTTAGCACTTCTATACCTGACTATTTATGAGTTCATTATTGCTGAAGTAAAAATTATTAAATGAATGATTACCATGTCAGATTGGAACTCTTGGCACATTTATATGTTTTATTCACTTGATTCTTTTTATAGTTTGGTAATTTCATTTACTAATATCTCCAACACTGTGGCAGAAAATACAAAACAAATTAAAAGAAAGCAGGGTTATGATTGCTACTTTGATAAAGAGAGAGATAATTTCACACCTTTATTGTGGTTACAGAATGACAATCCATCACTGGGCAGTCTTGGTAGGTTTGGTTTTGGTGGAGTTTTAAATGTGTTTAATACTCTGATGATTCACACACCAGACTGAAAGTATTGTCAGCATTAATGATTGTTTTGGGTGCAATAATGACTTAAGCTAAATACAATCTCCTCCCTTATTGAAAGGGATTGCTCATACAACTTATCTTCAGAAAATGGATATTTGCAGAGTTGTATTCTGACTTTGCAGTTTTTCAGGTGGCCCTTTAGGACAGAACAACACTGAAGTTTCACATTTTGTGCCACAGTTCTGAAGCAGATCATTGTTAACAGAACATCCCAATGGAAAGTTTTCTTCTCTCCCTGTATAAATCAAATAAACACTCAAATTTTCCCCGGTTCAGATATTTATCACACATCACCTGGGTGTCTGCACATGAAATCCTACATAACTTCATGGTTTCCAAGTAAAAAAAAGTTTGGTGTGGTTTTGTTTGGTTGTTTCTTTGTTTGGATTTTGTTGCTGCTTTTGATTTTGGTTTTTTTCTTTTGGTTTTGTTTGGATTTTTTTTGTTTGTTTGTTTGTTTTTTAATGTAATATTGCTAACTGAAAAACAGTAATTTGCCAAAGTGATTTTCATCTTGGAAATGAAGTAGCTTTGGCAACAAATCCACTGAGAAACAGTTCTGATTTTTTCAGAAGGTCATCAAAATTAGAGAGGCAGTAGCCTTGTAACAGCCACTAAAATATTGATGGAAGGGTTCACCTACAGAATACAAGAGGCACACACCGATCCCAGCCCTGTTTAGCCTTGCATTTGCAGGACAGGTTTCACCCCGTGAGCCATTGGCTGCTTTGGGAATAGTCCAATAGACTACTGGACTAATTGGACTTTGTATGGATGAATATTAATTGCAGCTGCCACAAACGAGCAAACATAAATGCTTTAACCACTGATCTATAAAATCAGTGTTTCTCTGCTACTCTCTAGGGCACTAAATATTTTACTATTTAGACAGTGACTGAGAGAAATTAAGACACAAAAGATGAACCATCTCAGTATCCCAGTAATTTGGTTTCTCTGAAATCTGGAAACCACTCATTTCTCTCTGCCAATGACAGGTCTCTGCTCTGATACACAACAGTACTGTGCTTCAGTCCCAGATGTGCTGTTAAAGATCCCTATTTCCCAAGTGAATAAACAGCAACTTGTATGTCCACCACAGTTTAACAGACAAGAAACATGGAACATAAATTACTCTACTGGACACTGCATACAGAATAACATTGGTTAGTTTTTAACTACTCCCGATGTACACTAATTTTATGCTTGATAGGTAGTCTCTGGTTGCTTATTTTGTTATGGTCTGCAGAAAAGGGCTCTGGTATCACTATCATGCGTTACAAGATACCACCAAGAGCAATCAGTGCCTAACTATGATGGAGATCTGCACTTTTCCCTCTTAAAGCAGCAGGATGAAGCTTCCAAAATAACAGATCATACAAGTACTTATAGAACAGAACGGAACAGAATAGAATAGAATAGAAGAGAATAGAATAGAATAGAATAGAATAGAATAGAATAGAATAGAATAGAATCAACCATGTTGGAAGAGACCTCCAAGATCATCCAGTCCAACCTAGCACCCAGCCCTATCCAGTCAACTAGACCATGGCACTAAGTGCCTCATTCAGTCTTTTCCTGACCACCTCCAGAGATGGTGACTCCACCACCTCAAGGTCTTTACCATGAAAGTAGTGGACACACTGGATCAGGTTGTCTAAGGAGGTGGTTGGGGCCCCAACCCTGGAGATATTCAAGGTGAGGTTCGATAGGTCTCTGGACAACCTGATCTAGTTGAGGATGCCCCTGCTTACTGCAAAGGGAGTTGAACTAGATGACCTTTGGATGTCCCTTTCAACCCAGACCATTCTATGAATCTATCCAAGTTGTAGTACCAAAGAAAAGTGCTCTCTGCTAGCCATTGTTTAAAAGTAGGCCTTCGGCTATTGCAACAAATATGCTACAAAGGAATTATGACAATCTACATTCAAAAACAGCTTCCTCAGTTTAATTTCCCTGCAGTAAATTTGATGCATACAACTGGAGCACAGCTTTCAGAAATAACCATTGCCTTTTAAATCCTATATAGTAATATTTGCATTTTTTTTCCTTTAAATGTTGTTTTAAAAAAAGAAGAAGAAATTAGAGTTAAAAGGGACCAAGCTTTAAGCTTAGAATTACGTAGTATTTAGTTGCAAGGGAATGTGTACAGAATGACACACTTGTTTAAGCTTTCTTTCCTATGGCAGAGGATTCTTCATTTAGCTATGCTGCATGAAAAATAGATCTTCTGCTCCTGGTAAAATTAAATGTTACTGATGCATGCATTTTTCCTGAAGTCTATTTTTGATAGACATCTATTACATTGAATCATTCCAGCTTTTATCAAGCTTTGCACAACTAAATGTTGACAGTAGAAGGAACATTTTAGATAAATATTTTTAGCCAAGACAAGACTAGGAGGGCAGAAATCATTCAGTTGTTAACATAACCCAGTTAACATTGCACAGCTGCTTTAGTTATTTAAAAATACAGCCTCCCTGATCTATTATGCTAACCATAAGTGAATAAACCCATGTGGCAAACCTGGTTTAGTACTTCATGGTGCCTATCATATGACAATATGCACTGACTCACAGAATTCATATGAAAATCAAATCCATATTTAACCTTGGAAAGACCCATGAAGTTCATTGACCTAGTCCTACAGACAGTTGCCAAATTGGAGTAGACTGCTCTTCATTCTTCTAACAACTGGTAAAGCCTGAGCTATATTAAAAAGGAATTTGCAAAGCAGAATAATTCTTTATTTACAGTAAGGAATGTGAGTCTTCCACCAACACTTTCCCCTAAATAGCAACATAAATCCAGAAGAGCCAACTACAGATTTAAGTAAGTGTATTTACTGCAAACAATGTTATTTCTCTAAAGCACACATATTCTGAGTTAACCAACACCTGTCTCCATATATGCATCACCACTAACTGTCCACACATAAATCAAAATCTGGAACAAAATTTATATTTACACAAATTTACCAATGCAATAGAAGAAATTTTAAGTCGAGTAGGAGTGGAATAACGGTACACCACAGCTGCAAACTCAGTTGAATCATGTTGTTTAAACAATTAAACTTCTGCACACAAAAAAAATGAACAAGGAAACAATATGTCTTAAAGTTAACCTCTACTTCATTTCCTGAATGTACAAGCTTTCAATTACGAAGAGACTCAGCTTTCAGCAGAAATCTTGGATGGTGCAAAGCACAAAATTCTGCAGTCACTACAATGCTTTAAAAACACCTCTTCACCATTCTAACACTAAAGTATTCATTGTATTAATACAGTGTATGCATAGGCTAACTAATAAAGATGGGAGCACCCAAATTAATTTAAAGAGATGGGGATGAGGAAGTAGATATCTTTACAGCAGAACTAAAAAGCAAGTAATTTCCACAGAGCTTATGTATTTGATGCAAACAATAAATGGAGTTCTTGTGACTGTTAGCTAATATTTTTTTCAGATATACCAAAATCAGACCCTACATAATATATGGTCTTATGAAATAAGATCTTCAGAACTGAGATCAAAACCCATAAGATTTGCTTGTTCTGCACCCTGAGCTATAAAATTCCTCAGCCTTGTTATCACAGAAAACTGTTCCACTTCAATGAGATACTAAGTGGAATCCAAGCCCATCACTACCAAAATGCAAAAGAAAAGACCACAGAACCAGTCCAATATTAGAAATTAATTTATCTCATTACTAGTCACATGTGCAACAAAGCAGTTAAAAAAGAAAAAATAAAATGTAATGCAATGTTCCAGAGAAAAGTAGTCCAAACAGATTTAGCTTTCTGTGACTTGCAATTATAATGCAGACAATCCATGCAAGCACAGCCTTTGGCAGTATTATAGAGAAACTCTTTAAAAGCATTAAATGGCTTATGAGACAGGAGACAGCAAAAAGGCAAGAGGCACTAGAAAGCCAGAGTGTGCTCCTCATACCAGTAGTGTTAGTTTCATCTGAAAAACAACACTTGCAGGAGCTCACCCACATGACAATTTACACCTCAGCAAAAGGCAGCTTGCATAAGTAGGAATAACTATAGTTAACTTGGTCATAGAAGCAATGTATATTTAGCTACAAGCATTTAAAAGTAACTCAATTTTCATTTTGATCAGGTCAACACTTAGCACATTAAGAACCTTCTTCAAAGCAGTATTCACAGGATGAAAAGTCTTCCTTTGCCGCCTTCCACCTGAGAACTATGGCTTATTTTTGACTCTACATTTCACCATGTGCAGAGTGCAGGGTCACAATATGTGGCAAAAGATAAATCCAGAACAAGTGCTCACATTAAAATAGAGTTGTAGGTGGGAGATGGACATGGTGGGGGGGGGTTTAACAGGTGTAAGATTCCCTACAAGCCGGGAAACCTCTATTTTTTTTGATGTTATCTTTTCAGTTTCACTGAGATACAAATATGTTGGTTTTGTCTGGTTTGGTTTGGTGTTTATTTTTTTTTATTACAGCTCTTTTTCAATTGGGAATATTATATATTTTCCCCCAAAAGAATATTTTGTTTCAGAAGAAAACAGAAAAAAACCCAAATTCTATAATTTTTAGTTGCTTTTTTTACCACCTTTATTTACACCCTGCAAAGTTACTTTGTTTTGAAAACAAGGAGAGAAAAAGAAAAAAAAGAATAAAACAGGTCAAAAGTTACTAAATTACCATTTAAACAATAAATCTCAAATTTAACTGAATGGATTTGTAGCTGTTGCACCCTGAATCACTTACCACATCATAATAATTTGTGGGCAAGAGGAGTTGGACAGGAAGGTGATAACTCAAAGGCAATTTGGGGTTTTTTTGAGGTTATAAGTTAATGTACTGTGGAAGACAACCAAAATCGTTGAAAGGAAAAAAAGTGTGAAGCTAAAAGCATGTTAGGATGGAAAGTCTGCTGCTAATAGTTCTAGGAGTATGGAAACAGCCTAAGCTGACACAATCACCCTTCTTGCTGACACATTAAGCATGTGTCTCCTAAAAACTACATTCACTTCCCAGTGGGGTCATTAGCACCGATTGATGGAAGCAAACTTTTGTTATTGAAGTTAAATTTATATAGATACATGAAGCAGCAGTAACCATTCAGAGTAAGAGAAAGATAAGGAAGTGATTTATTCTATTGTAATAAGGAATCCTAGGAAATCTCTTGTGGAATTGATTGCAAAGTGAAGTTCCATGCTGAGTATTGCCTCTGACTCTGCATGAAGCATGTGGTCATTCTTTATTTTATCAATTAGATAAATCACTCCCTGCTGTTATCACTTAGTATTGTTTTGTTATGTTGCAGTGTAGACATCAGCCTGCACTGTAAATGTGTCTATTGGGCAAGGATATAAAAATACCAAGGAGAAGAGAGGTTGAACTTTTGTAAGACATATGTCTATCAATATGAGGCCCTGACAAAAGAAATCTCTATGATATCTGCACTATCTTAACAGACTGTCATTATTTCCATGACATCAAGCAGCCTATGTATTTTCTTTTTTTTTAGTCATTAAAAATACCAATATTTTTGTGTGTAGGTAGAAGGAAGTGGCTTGCTTTAATTGCACCGAGTGTGGGAGCACTAAGATTATTTATTCATCTGGCTGGGAGTTTACATAAAGTTGTTGAACAATTACTGAGAGATACCTAACTTGATACAGGTATTGAGTACACACTTTTGGCAACGGCAGACATAGGAATGCAAACAGACAAACAACAAAAAACCCCAAACAAACACACACAAAAAAAAACCAAAAACAAAACTCACCACAAACCACTAATGTAATGAATATTAAAAGCACCAGAAGTCAGAAATAAGTATTCCAGTAATGCATACCCTCAGACAGTACTGGAAGCTATTAAAACAGGTGAAGGAGGACAGTGTAAAGTTTGAATAGAAGCAGTGGAAGGTGTATAATATTTCAATTTCTTTTGGTTGCTTTGACAAATATTTTTGTTTGGTTTGGCATGGGAAAGGGAGGCCTGGTGGAATAGACTTAGATCTTTTAGAATATTGTCTTAAACTGCTTTTGCCTAATATGAGCTTGATTGATGTCCTCTCCCCAGAACTCCACCATTTCATATGTCTGTATAAATGGATATGTTCATAATTTTGACAGATACATATATACATCTGTGTATCTGATTTATAAAAGAAACTATCCAATTGTAACATTGCTCTTCCACAGAAGAAAAACTTTCCTCTATTCTTATATGATTCAATATTAGCATGGAGGAAAAAAAAATAATCCATAGGATGATTGTTAACTAAGAATAGACCAGGAAATGAATTTGAAGCAATGAGCATTTAATATACTGTAAACTCTGTGACTAACCAAAGCACTTGTATGAAACAATTTGAGCTATCTCATTCTTTGGCTATTTTGTCATCACAAAACTGTCAATAAAGGAATGACAGATTCAACTGATAAGATACTGAAGACCACAGTTAACACTACTGGTAAGGATACAAGGCAACTGGAACCTGACAGATAATTTTTGGCCCATTTAATACTATATGGTATCAGGGTTTAACTGGCATATTAGTCAGTAACAGGAAGTCAGAGATCATACTGAGTTCAAGCAAATCAAAACTCAAGCCTGGACCCTTCCCTCTTGACAAGGTACCATGGACAAAGTTGCACATTAGCACCAAATTGTGTCTCTTCTGTGAATAAGGCTGGGTTTCAAAGATATGAACCCCAAGCCCTTAATTCATGCTGAGACTCTATAGAGTTGGGGGTTGGGGGTGGGGAAGGAAAAAGATAGGCTATCAAACTTATTTAATACTTTATTTTGGTGTTGGTTTCTTTTGACTTCAGTACATGATGTGACAATATAAATTACATGAATTCCAGGCTGAATGTAATGTTGCTTGGGGACATAATTAGCTATTGTGAGCCTGTGCAAAACATGAAACCATCATTTACCCCATTTTCAAAGCACTGTTATTGGTATTGACTGATAACACTAAGAGAAGTAGCAAACTGCTCACCAAGAGGAAAGCAGACACTAAAGAAGCACCTCACATGCTTTGTTATAATTTAAATGATGAAATGATTTGCACATTCACAATGCTAACACATAATATATGGCACGCAGTACTGCCACAGCAAGTTCTTATAGGAGGCTTACAGAGATTCTATGAGTCAGTATGCATCTTAAATATGGCCCTTAGTTTAAACTAATAGATGTATTGATCTTTTATTGGGACAATAGATCAAATTTGCAATCACAAACTACATGGGGGCTAAATTCCACCTACCACGGAATCACAGAATTAACCAGGTTGGAAAAGATCTCTAGGATCATCAAGTCCAACCTATCACCTAACTTCTAATTAACTAAACCATAGCACTAAGTGTCTCATCCATCCTTCTAAACACCTGAGAGATGGTGACTCAACCACCTCCCTGGGCAGCCAATTCCAATGCCAACCACTCCTTCTGTGTAGACCTTCTTCTTAACATTCAGCCTAAACCTGCCATGGTGCAGTTTGAGGCTCTGTCCTCTTGTTCTGTCACTGGGTGCCTGGGAGAAGAAACCAACCTTGGACTGGCTACAACCTCCTTTCAGGTAGTTGAAGAGAGCTATGAGGTCTCTCCTGAGCCTCCTCTTCTCCAGGCTGAACACCTACAGCTCCCTCAGCCTCTCCTCACAGGGCTGTGCTCTAGACCCCTCACCAGCCTTGGTGCCCTTCTCTGGACACATTCAAGCACCTCAACATCTTTGTTAAATTGTGGCACCAAGAACTGGACACAGGACTCAAGGTGTGGCCTTACCAATGCTGAGTACAGGGGCAGAATGACTTCCCTGGTCCTGCTGGCCACACTATTCCTGATACAGGCCAGGATGCCATTGGCCTTCTTGGCCACCTGGGCACACTGCTGGCTCATGTTCAGTCAGCTGTCAACCAGGAGCCCCAGGTCATTCTCTGCCTGGCTGCTCTCCAGCCACTCTGTCCCCAGCCTGTAGCACTGCATGGGGTTGTTGTGGCCAGAGTGCCGAACCTGGCACTAGGCCTTGTTAAAACTGGTGGTANCCTTGGTGCCCTTCTCTGGACACATTCAAGCACCTCAACATCTTTGTTAAATTGTGGCACCAAGAACTGGACACAGGACTCAAGGTGTGGCCTTACCAATGCTGAGTACAGGGGCAGAATGACTTCCCTGGTCCTGCTGGCCACACTATTCCTGATACAGGCCAGGATGCCATTGGCCTTCTTGGCCACCTGGGCACACTGCTGGCTCATGTTCAGTCAGCTGTCAACCAGGAGCCCCAGGTCATTCTCTGCCTGGCTGCTCTCCAGCCACTCTGTCCCCAGCCTGTAGCACTGCATGGGGTTGTTGTGGCCAGAGTGCCGAACCTGGCACTAGGCCTTGTTAAAACTGGTGGTATTGGACTGTGCCCATCTGTGCAGCCTGCTCATGTCCCTCTGCAGAGCCCTCCTGCCCTCTAACAGATCAACAAATGCTCCCAAATTGGTGTTGTCTGCAAACTTACTAATGGTGGGCTCAATCCTCTCATCCAGATTATCAATGAAGATACAAAACAGGTCTGGGCCCAGCACTGATCCCTGGGGAACACCTTTAGAAAATACTGTTTTCTAAAAAAGAGTTTTCTACAAAAGTTTCAAGTTACTTTAAACAGCAATTTTTGAAGAAACTGTCTTCTAAAGCAGAATAATAATTTTACACTCTCAAAAGTAAAAACAAAATTCCATTTAAAATCCACGAAGTTCTGGATGTGTAATTTAAGGTTCCAGAAACCTTTCTCAAGTTAATGATACTTCATAAGATAGGTATTTGCCAGACAGGCATCCTGCTAAAGAGCAAGAAGATTAAACCAAAGCCATACTTTTCAAGAGCTGGCATATTTTCTTACCATGGAAGGTTTTTCCTAGCTTGTGCATTTACAATCTGAAAGCTTCAACTATGTCTAAGGTATCTTTCATATGCTGAAATTTTTATTATAGCAGGGTTTTCTTCAGAAATACCTAGCACAAAACTGTGAAACTGTAATAATGCCCAGTTGTTAGTCACATCTACAAGAAGGGAAAAGAAACAGCAGAACTTTTAGAAACAGCCAATTAAGCTACTTATGTTTCTTACACTGCCAACTATACCCTCTCTGCTGCTTCTTTTGTGAGCATTAGCAGATATGAGTAATAAAATGGAGACGGCTCCAGCATATAAAGTCCTACGGGCCTGATTGCACAGAAATAAAATGTAAGAGCTTTAACTTAAATGGGAATAAAACAGAACCCACAGTCCATATCCAGACTATAAGTGAGCCTGAAGTCAGGGTTTTTTTTTGCATTCAGACTCAAGGATTCCTTTAAGAATTTGGCACTCTGCTTCTGTACTGATGAATCATATGCCATGAAATGAGTATCACAGATTACTACTATTAGAAAACCCATTTGATGGGCACGGGACAGCAGAAAGGCCAACAAATTCTGCTGAAAAGAGAGCAAAAATTAGAAACTGCATGCTACAACCTCTAATTTATATTGCATAAAAGTGATGCTAGAGAGAGGCGTTTAAACTCTTCATAATAAAACAGCACATGAATGCACATGAATAAAGTGTCAATTCTCTACATGTTTGAAATGAGCAGTTACTTATAAATAATGCACTAAGTGTTCTGCATACATTAGCAACAACAGCCAAAATCCAAACTCGAGAAAAGATTTAATGCTCTACCATTTGGTCCACTCAATTTCATTTTAGAGGGAGTTGGAAAAGATAGCCTAGAGCTACCCATCACACTCACTCGTCTTGGCACATAACAGCAGGTACAAGTCAGATTTCAGAGTGCTAAGAGACAGATTTTACTTATACATTAGTCAAATGAGATTGGCTTCCTCCTACTTTTTTTACCCTTCTAAATGAGAAAAGTACTACACATAGAGAATAAATAGCATTATAATAATAACTCAAACATTGAAATACCACAAAGGCTCATATAATTCAGACAGTAATTGTAAAGAGTTGCTTAGTTCAAGGACATTGCACTAGAAATAATAACAGGCCAAACCCTGCCATCCATTTTATCTTTCAACATTATTGGCAACTGAAAGCACAATTTAGCAGAAAGTTAGAGGTAAGTAAAGTCTATCATTTGAAGCTGTTGTTCTAAAATTAATTTTGAAGTGAGAAATATCTTCCCTGTTTTGATTTACATTTAATAATTACATTTACTACACCATTAAATAACATTTTAAGCTCAAAATGAACATTTTACTCACTGCTGCACCCATTTTCACTGCTTTTGAATTATTTTACATTGCAGAGTTGTTAATGTTTAGTCTTCTGAAACACAGCAAATGCAGTGGAATCCAATAAATTATTTACATTTTAAAGACCAAAAGCTATTAACATTTGTCTGGAAGAGTACATTCGTGTTTTGTTCTGGATTTTAAAATGTAAATTAACATCTTCTGGCTCTATTCTTTTTTCACTCTGTCGGTGTTATTCTCAGTCAGATCAGTGCAAATGGATAAATCAAAAATAGGTCATACAAGTACCTCAAAAAAAAATAATCCCCTAAACACCTTCACTGAACTTTAATTTTCATTTGTTGCAAAATTAAAAAACCACAGACACTCACAACAATATTAGTATTGAGAAAAAGGTCTCAACAACAGTTCCTACTTCAGGATTTCAAAATGTAGAGCTAGCATGTACACAGGGGACCTCTTCAGATGTATTGGTAACAGCAGGGGAGCACGTGTGGCAGGCAGATGATGAAGATGTATCTGTTGATCCTAATGCTTCTGCTACTCTGAAGAAATCCAAGAAAGTGCTGCTGAGGCTAAAGCTTTATCAGTAGTAAATGAACGCAAGCAGTAACTAATCTAATGCCCAAAATATGAGCAGAGAGATCCAGCGGTGAAAATAATAAATAATTGGATATTTTTCTTTGTTGTTGTTTCGGGAGACAAGAGAGAATTAAAATGTGTTCATTTTCTGTAAGAATATCTGCTCTGTATTTGATTCTTACACAGGACTTAAGAGCAGCTTGAGATGGCATGAAATTTTAGGGTTTACTGAAGTAACATGAAATCTGTCAAGTATTTGCCTTCTTGGAGCATATTGGTGTCCTAGCTCTTCAAAGTAGCTTAAATATTATCAGTCCACTCCTCTGCAAATACATACACTTATATTACTTTTATACTCATGGTAAGCTAGAGAAGGTCTGACTTAAAAATGAATGAGATGAAGTATGCACCCTATGCATACTTCAATGAACAGGTGAAGCTGATATAAAACAAGCACTGTCACCAAACAATACCTATCTCTGCTACACCCACTCCCTGTCAGCACAAGTGTTTGCATAGTGCTGGGACAAACTGATCCAGATTAGGAAGTAACACATTTTTTGATGGCAGTTTTAAACTGCATTAGGTCTCTTGCCCAGTTGTTTGAAAATCTTCACAGGCACTTATCCTGACATAAGAGAAGTTCATACAAAGTACTGCATGGCTGTGTGAGAAAAGAGAATGTCAACTTTTCCCAGGTAATGATGCCAAGGTGAGGTCATCGTCTTTGAGCACTGCAATACAATGACCAACACACACCTCCCTCACAAATAAATAACTTAAAAAAAATCAAAACACCACAAAAATACACAACATAACAATACCCCAAAATCACATGCCAGGAGAGCATAAATATTTTGCTTCAGAGACCAGTTAAGCAGAATTTAGCCTGAGAACTGCTCAGTTATTAGTCACATAAGATTGCTGTTTATCTGTTTAAATTACTTATAATTAAATCTAACTGAACAGCAACATATTTTTTTTTTACACAAGATTCAACAAGATTACAACAGCATTCATTAAACAGATTTTCCAAAGGAAGAACTTGTCATTCTTAGGCAAATTCACCTCTCAAATTTTTATTAGAATGGCACAAGTCATAATTGATGTTCGGCTCTTCAAATCTGTGACGCTGCAAGGCAAAGAAAAAATGTCTACTTTTTGAACAACACATTAGAAATACAGTTCTGAAGAGAATGCAGAAAAGAATAAAGTACCAATATTATCTAGGAAATAACATTATGCATACAGGGAAAAGCTCATTGCAAGAATCTGTCAGGTCCACTTGAGTCACATTATTTATTCATTACCATTTTTCGTGTTAGTAATTTCTCACTGCAAAACTGAAGCGGAAGTTGAGTATTTCAGATTCCATTCCCATGGGTACCACAAACTGTATAATACTAGTAAAGATTTTAAACCAATGGGAAGAACTTCTACTTCATTCTATCTGCTAACAATCTGACATTGATTACCTACTCAATTAATCTGTCTATGAGTGGAGAGAGCAAAATATTGTCTAATTAGCATGTATGCTTATTATAGTCTGACATCTTTATATAAGAAAGAAAGATATAAGAGTAGAGATAACATGACTTCCAAATTATCCAGACAGGACATTTAGCAACATCTATGCAGAAAATGTCTAGCTTCCCTTTTATACACCACATGGCTCTGAAGATGAAATCAAGTTAAACTTCTTCAATATGTGTAAAGAAGATATTCATAAGAAAATAAGATCAGCATGAGAGAAAGGAAAAGATATGGTGATAACAAAGAGAATGTAAGTGGAAGCTGATATCTTCATCCTACATGTCATATAGGGAGCTATTGCTCTAATTCCTGAGGACTGAAAGTAAAGACAGGTTCTGTACACTTAGCACAATAAAAAAAGTCAAACTGTGGAAGAGCGAAGTACCTGACAGTACACTGCAAATCAGTCAGGGACACACTGTCACATGCATACAGGACGAATGTCACTTTTGGGAACAAGGATGTTGCATGATATGAAATAGCAAAAACTTGATAAGAATTTTAACTGGACAGAATTACAATTTGTAATCAGCTTACAAGTCTGTATTTTAATTTGGCTTGGCAGAGCAGACTACCTTGAGAGTAGCTGTACAGGATGAGCAAAGCACTGAAGCACTGAAGAGAAAGATCATGGACTAAATCCCAAATCCTGGAGAGAAATCTCTTTTCCAGTTCCATCTTATAAAGTGATAAATACCAGAAAAGCACAGTGAAATAAAAGTTTCAGGACATACAGAATGTTTATTGCAGGTTCCTGTCAGGTCACAGTTGGTCAAAACATGATGCTTCAAGTAGAATATAACCAAAAAAGGCTTAAGAACAACACTTGTAGACATCCAAGAAATAAATAAATGAATACATAAGTACAAATTTTTCTATTTTGTTTCAAGAGTAAAGAATTAGTAAAGCAGATTTACAGTTGTAAATAAAGATAGTGAAGGAAAACGATGTTGAAGGAAAGGTTGGGAAACAGATCAGAGAGAAAAAAAGGGCAAATATAGGAAAAAGCAAAAAAAAAGGAGAAGTGATTTTAATTGGAGAGCCATGCTGAGTTTTGCCAACTTTCATATAAAATGCAAATAAGAGTCTGTCTAGAAAGTATACAAGAAGCAATGATTCTGTGTAAGTGAAGACTCCTGATAGAGCAAAGAAAGAGGAGAAGTTTGTAATGAGGGAAAGCGTAAGGCAGACATTAAAAAACAAAATTCAAGAATACAAATAATAGTATGTGAAAACAGAATAGTTTGTCTAGTTTACAGTCCAGTTCCTGTTCACTGTCTACATTTCATCATTTTATAGTTGAGAAGCTGCTACTGGAAGGATATAGAGTAAAAGAAGTTAGAGCTACTGCTGCAGAACTTGCAATGAATATCTGAAATAAGTAAATAAATAAAAACTCCACCAAAAAAAACAACATAGCAATACATTATATGAGGCAGGAAATTTCCCTCTCCATTCTTACTGTTATTTAATAGTTTGAAGATTATTTCCTTTTTTTTTTGCATCAAATATTATTGTGCTACACAAAATCCAATGAGCTGTAGAACATCCCAGTGTTACATAAGCAGGATAAAATGTTGTGGTTTAAGCCCAGCCAGCAACTACATAACATGCAGCTGCTTGCTTACTGCTACCCTTCCAGGTGAAATGGGAAGGAGAATCACAAGAGTAAAATTTGTAGATTGAGATAAGTTCAAGAATTTAAACTTTATTTATTAAACTAGTTTTAAATAATAATAATAATAATAATAATAACGAATAACTAAAAGAGAAAGGAAACCCAAGGAAGACAAGTGATACACAATGTAATTGCTGACCACCCACTGACTGGATGGTCATCTGGATGAATCAAGTTGTTGCATAGAGGACTGGATGTCCTTGAGCATGTGACTCTCCCCGTGCCACTCCCCCAAGTTTATACACTGAGCTTGACCTGCTATGGTATGGAAAATCTCTTTGTCCAGGTCAGGTGAGCTGGTTTTACTATGCTCCCTCCAGTCTTCTCATGCACTTGCTCACATGTGAAGCATGGGAAACTGAAAAGTCCTTGACTTAGGATAAGTGCTACTTAGCAACACCTAAGACATCAGTGTCTTATCAACATTATTCTCACTGAATCCAAAACACAGCACTGCACAAGCTACTAGAAAGAAAATTAACTCTGTCCCAGCTGAAACCAGGACACAGAGTAATCTCGTCTTCTCTCTGTATGAAAGAAGGAATAATTTCCCATTGACAGGAAAATATTTTACTAAACCAAAGGGAGCTGAAAGTGGCCTTTCATGAAGAATGGGACTGAGTAAAACAGTTTAATTAATAGCAGTTTCTAGGTCCCGATGCGTGCTGTGTATTGCGAGCATTGAACATGAGTTATAGTTAAGAGATACAAGGAAAATGAAGGCTGGAAATGACAGTGAAAACCAGCAGAGCTGATGGTCATTGTCGTCATGACAAAGTGGAGGGTTTTATTACAACAGAGAGATGGTGATTTTAATGTGAAAGCACTTGCTACCCTGTCACACTGTTTAGCCTGACAAAGCTTCCTCAGAAGATTGTGTACAATGCAGATCAAATAATCTCAGTAAAAAAAAAAACTATCAGCTTGCGTGACGGTTCTGGAAGAGGGAGCCAAAGTCATTCATTTCACTGCAGCACTGTTAGCAAAAGGCTGACAGAGCAGTACATGGCTTTCTATTGCAAAGTATCCTACACGTTTGCATAAACAGCAACGAGCCAGCCTAGGATATGCCAGCCTGCACATATTAAACAGATGCAAAACAAAGGCAGTTCAGCATTGGTAGACAGAACAGAGATATGCTTTCTGGTATATTTTCTGAGGAGAGGAACTTTGAGGATAGTTTTTACAATACTAAATTACACTATCAGATGTGTTCTCTATTTACACAATGATGTAGCAATGTGTCACTTGTTCATTCAGCAGTCTTCAAAGGCTCAGAATTAGAAGCATCCTTATTAATTCCTGACATAGATATGAACAAAGAGTGTCAGAGTGACCCTTTTCATGAACACCTCAAGAAAACAGTTGAGCAAACTAATTGGAATCTTTCCTATTTGAGCTTTACTACTGGTAGGTTGTCCTGCTGTCTACAACTACCTGAGGGGTGGTTGTAGCCAGGAGGAGGTTGCTCTCTTCTCTCAGGTGGCCAGCGCCAGAACGAGAGGGCACAGCCTCAGGCTGCACCGGGGGAAGTTTAGGCTCGAGGTGAGGAGAAAATTCTTCACTGAGAGAGTCATTGGACACTGGAATGGGCTGCCCAGGGAGGTGGTGGAGTCGCCGTCCCTGGAGCTGTTCAAGACAAGGTTGGACGTGGCACTTGGTGCCATGGTCTAGCCTTGAGCTCTGTGGGTTGGACTTGATGATCTGTGAGGTCTCTTCCAACCTTGGTGATACTGTGATACTGTGTGAGATTAGGACAATGTACACTTCAATTGCCTGCACTTCTCCCCTCTCCCCTATCAATCTTTCAGTAGAGAAATATAAAAAGCTTCTAAATCCTGCATCACTCACCAACTAAATGTCTGAAGACAAGCACATCAGTTTTATATCTCATCTCTTTGCCCAAGGGCCACTCTTCAGCTCACTGTTTATGCAGTCTTCTGGGGACTTGCTTTAAATACTGCTGTTCAGAAATTACTATATCATAGCAGAATATATACAAATATAGTCATGCGCATGTACTATGCTCTAAAAAATGCAGGGCATTGAAAAATACATCATGCATATTGTACATTATGTACTAATGAGATTATTTGGTAATGCAAACCATGGAAATATTCCAGCAGGGGATTTTCCTGGATGTTAAGAACAGTACTCCTAGACATAGTGCACTACACTTAAGGCAATCTGTAAACAGTACCTTCAAAGCCAGAGCAGATCCTCAGATCAGAGTTAGGAAGCAGAAAGATACTTACTTCAGTTGTCTTGAAATAATTGAGCACTTAAAGAAGTGCTTTAATCTAAGTACTAAAAGTAAGTGGGACTTACTGCTGAAGTTTCTGCTGAATTAGAAGCATCTCTATAGCATGTTACATAGTGGCCTCTGAACTAATGCTACAGAAGCAGACTTCAGGCCAGAAACAGTATTCATTTCATTATCTCTGCTCTCTACAGCACTGAATACAACTCTGCATCATCTTGAACATGGCCAGATGTATTGTGCCACCTCTCTAAAATACAGTATCCTGCTTCACAGTAATTTATAGACATTAGCTGATTTGAGGATTAGGATCTAAAACTGTGCTCAGTAGTGATAAAGATGACTTTTTTTGACTATTTAGGTGAAAACCAGTCCCAGAACGGTATAAGAAAGTTTTATAGAAGACAAAAAGGAAAAAAAAGTTTCCTTTTTGTGTGAATATCTGATTTTATGGTTACTAAGATTTAATATTTTATCATCTCAACTACTGGTAACAACAATTTAACATTATAGATTTCAAGGAACAAAATTAACACTGCGCTTCCTTGAAGAACTGCAACTGTTTTGTCTTACTGCAACTGTTTTGTCTTACTGCGTGGTTTATGTTATGCCCTCAGTTTGAGGAGAGGTTCTTCATTCACATATTCTACAAACACTTGACAGATAAGAATAGTGTGCTGTTGTTTGTTTGGATGAAGTTTTTTTTAAGAAGAATAATTTTACCCCCAAACCTGCTTTTACATCATGCAGAATATGCCATCTGTCACACCCAAGCAATCCTTCACATGAGTGAGTTGTATGTTAAGTAAACATTTGGAATCTAAAAACTTCAAACCAAAGTTGGGTACTTTTCCACATGAAGAGATCAGCCTGGAAACACTAATATGTGGCAGTAATTACAAGCTTCACCACAGCTGTTTAACCACATTTTATATGAATATAATTAAACTGATGTCCAGGAGATATATTATAGACAGCATACAGAGATTCAAGGCCCTATACTGTGTGGCTGCATATCACAAGTGAAACAAAAAAAAAAAAAGTGAAAAACTATGTAGATAAAGAAGGACTCAAGATCTTTAAACTGAGAACATCTTCTAAATGTATCTCCCAAATTTTCCAGGTTAACAGAATGAGAACTCAAATTCCACAAATTAAAAGAAGTATGTCAGGTGGCAGACATGGATCTTACTTATTTTAACCACGTTTACTATGTGAAACATAATGGCTGATGCCTACCATAGCATCCAAATATTTAGTGTGACATGTGGTACTCAAATAACCAATTTCAATTAACTCCATTTAACTGCAACTTGAATTCCATTTCTGCTTCTATCACTCAGAAACAATTTGGACACAATCACAATCCTGTGTTTGATTTGTTTCTGTCCAGGAGCATCATGTTGCACCTTTGTAAACTCAATCACAGAGTGTATTCTTTTTCTAATTAAAATTGCAAATGCTCTGCTATGATCAGTTAGAAGAGGTAGGCACTAAATCCTCTGATTGTATGCATTGTAATTCTTTGATTTTCACAAAAGATGAGCACATAAATGTTTACTAACTACTCAAAAATAGTATTTTAAAGAAGAAAAAAAAAATCTGCTCCACTAGAATATGAATATACAATGCCTACAAGATTGTAGGCTATAGGGATTTTAATGGGAGCATTTTATCAAAGTGCTGCAATTAAGGCTTTTGATGAGGCTGGCCAGGCCTTTGTTTTAAACTGAGATAGGAATACATCAACCTTGCCTTGTGTTCCAGCTTCTGTATCTTCTATGATGTCCAATCTTATTGATTCTTATGCACAAAAGTAATTTAGTGGAAATGTGGTACGTTATTTAATGTTTCCAATTAATGCTTTGGAAATTAAAAGACCAGGACACAAGCCTCATGAAGATACCTATGAGATTACATAAGCATATTTAAATAAATATCCTAAAAAGCAGAACAATAATCTAAAGCAAATCTTTTCACACAGCACTTAAAGATGAAGAACAGTTTGAAGTTGCTTCGTTAACAACATACATGAGTGCTTGAAAAAAAATTACTTATTAGCTAGCCACTCTATCCAATTTCCTTGTGTTATTACAGGTCAAGTGTATTATTGTTAGTGTGAATAAGTAGGTATATTTAAATAGATTAAGACTATCATAACTGTTACTTATGCTGACATAAGTAATGCTTGCATAATGGTGAGAGTCCATCAAGAAAAAAACACAGCACTGTTTCAGATTCTAAATCTATGACAATCTTGTCTCGTTCCAAATTCAATAGTATTAAGCAGATGAAGATCACAGGGCAAAAAGGTCACTACTACTGATTTCTCTAATACTCCAGAGTATTTGTAGGGGAACAATATCACAGACACATTATAAGCTGCATAAAATGGTATTTTGAAGTCAAAATGGGCTAAAAATCTTTGCTGAGGTCAGATGCTCATTAATGAAGGAAAGCATGCCACAGTCTAAAGTCTGGATCGATGTAATTGCAGTGAGAGAGACAAAAGGAAACATTAAGAATCTCACTATAAATTACACAGGTCACCGCATTTCACTCTCGCTGAAGTCAACAGCAAATACTCATCAGCTTCAACGAGATTACTGATAGGCCTTAAATTATCCTCGAGTGTGCATCACAGGACCTGTAATTTCCATTTTTCACTCTGCTAGATGAGAGGTAACCTCACAGATATGTCATCATTGGAGCTAACATGCCCTTGTCGAAATAAGGACCCTAAAGACATTTTCCTTTATTGCAAGCCTTTTCTGAAGAAAATTAACACCACTCAAGAGTCATTATTGATGAACTGCTCAGCTTTGCTAAAACTTGATATATGATGTGTTAGATATTCACTGAATTTTCACAGTTGATGGAGATATTTAATAGCACACACTTAAACTACCCAATTAAATTTTGAAGGGGTGGGGACACCATGGACACCCCTTCTCTGGGACAATACATTTTACTAGCAAAATAAGTGTGGGATCCCATTAACAGAAAAAAATATCCATTCACCACAGCTTTTTTTTCTTTTTTCTATTTTGTCAAATATATATGGCACAGTAAGTCATGAAGCAGGCAAGACCATCATGTTTTTTATTTTTTTAATTCACAAAGAACTTGCTTGCTAAAACTCCTAAAGGGAGGGAGACAAAACAAAGCCAGCAATCACCCTCAAGATTTATTGATCCATTCCACCTTCATTCTCTATTTGTATCACAGTATCACAGTATCACCAAGGTTGGAAGAGACCTCACAGATCATCAAGTCCAAGCCATTACCACAGAGCTCAAGGCTAGACCATGGCACCAAGTGCCACGTCCAATTCTGCCTTGAACAGCTCCAGGGACAGCGACTCCACCACCTCCCTGGGCAGCCCACTCCAGTAGCCAATGACTCTCTCAGTGAAGAACTTTCTTCTCACCTCAAGCCTAAATTTCCCCTGGTGCAGCTTGAGGCTGTGTCCTCTCGTTCTGGCGCTGGCCACCTGAGAGAAGAGAGCAACCTCCTCCTGGCTACAACCACCCCTCAGGTAGTTGTAGACAGCAATAAGGTCATCCCTGAGCCTCCTCTTCTCCAGGCTAAACAATCCCAGCTCCCTCAGCCTCTCCTCATAGGGCTGTGCTCGAGGCCTCTCACCAGCCTCGTTGCTCTTCTCTGGACACGTTCAAGCATCTCAATGTCCCTCTTAAATTGGGGGGCCCAGAACTGGACTCCAATACATTCTAGTATAAACCTTAGAATCTAAGTTATGTATCAAAAGGAGAGAGGATTTTTTTTCTCTTTGCCACCAGACAATCAGCAGAAGCCCTTCAGTTTCCATTAACAAAATACAAATACAGTACAACCTAAAAAATCCCCCAAACAACCTAATTGCTCTTCATTCCATCCACCTGTCACCCTACCTTACCAATAGCACCAGAACCTAAAGGTTAATATATTAAACTTAATTTTCCTTCTTCAGTAATTCCCTATTCTGTCAGTCCCTTCTAAAAGCTAATCAAGCTCCATCACTAGAAATTAATAGTCACTTTAAATATATATATGTATATAATTTGTAGAAATGTTAAAAGAAGATTCTTATTTCCTAGTCTTCCTACAAATAGTAGCTGTGAACATCCATTTGAACTTGCTCTGAAATCATTACATAGTTTTTTTATTGTCATTAATGTTTATGTCCCCTTCCCCCTTCTGGATATTCAAGGGAGGTTACTAATACTTGTATTTCCTTTAAAGTATCTTGCTTGCATATTCCAAATTTGTGCTAACCCTTTCTGACACTGCACTGTATTGGTGGCTCAGCTATCCCATCAGCCATACCTGCTGCTCTCTGTCAACTTATAATTGCATTAGACACTTCAACAAGTGAAGGTCAGCTCCCTTGAGTTTCATTTCTGGATTTTTGGTTTTAAGGCAAATCCTTTCTGATAAGATACCCAGGAAGGAGCAGAACATATTTCTAATAAAGATCAACTCATCAAGTGAAACATTAATCTGCACTCAGCTTGCACTCCATCATTCTGGCACATGAGTATAAAAGGAAAAAAAAAATCAGTTACAAGCAATCCATTCCCTTATCTCATTTCCATTTTTTGTTCTTTTTTGTACATATACACAATGAATAATCCATTATATCCATTATCCAACCATCAACAGTAGGCTACCAGAACAGCAACTTAGATTTAAAGTACGGTTTGAATGCAAAGTACTTGGAGTAGAATCTGCAATGATATAATGATCTTGCAAAAGCTAGTCCAGATATTCAGAAGGCAAGAGTAACAAACATAGGAAATACAGATGAAGAAGAAGAAGAAGAGGAGAAGGAAGAAGAGGAAAAAGAAGAAAAAGAAGATAAAGAAGAAAAAGAAGAAAAAGAAGAAAAAGAAGAAAAAGAAGAAAATTCTGCTTTCAGTTATTTCAGTCCTCTACAGCTGGGGAAGAGTGGGGAGAGAGAAATAAAGGGAAGAGTATAAATAGAGGAAAAAGTCTTCCAGCAGCAATCATTTAAGCTACTTCTGAATTAGACAGCAAACATGCAATGTGCATATTCTTCTCAGTTCACTTTCAAGGAAGCACTTAATGGGGACATGAATATGGAACCAAGCTGGAACACTGAATACCTTCTTACGCAGTAACCTTTATATGCTTAGGTATTACATGGTCTGTGTTCTATATTTCAAAGACATTCACACAACACATTCAGAGTGGACTTACACAAAACCTGTCATTATCCAAATCATGACTCAGAGAGGGAATAGGGAAGAAGAATTTGTATTTGAGTTTTTTACAAGCATACAAAAGCTCCTCGTAGGATATAACTATGATCTCCTGGAAACAGAAAAGTGGATTCAAAAATATTTGGGAAAAGCTACATTTAGAAAAGAAAATATAAATTAAAAAAGTCACAACTACTGTGAAGTATGCCTTGACATAAGAGACCTAAGCATACTTTTAAGATCTTCAAATAAGAGTGAGTTTGATTAAACTCTGTATAATGAGAGACAGCTTCCACAGGTCTTGCTGCATTCCGGTTTACACTCTACTGTACTGTAAAATTCACAGGGACAAAAGGGCAATATCCTTGAATCACTACTTTCTGCTTAAGCTAGTGCTATAGGTGTCTGAGGGTTACAAATAGCTGATCTTAGTACCATTCCAAAACTACCACCTCCAGAGATCAGTTACAGAATGGGTGTCATCTTTATCTACCTATCGTTATCTATTGTTCAGAATCTATACTGTTATCCGGAGAATGAAAACTGCTGAAATGTCTTTCCCCAGAATGTATGGGCAGCATGAGACAAGCTGTTTAGTTGGGTTGTTAGGGCAGTGGGGTATAACTTCACAGCTTAGGAAGATTACAGAAGAAAAAATCTTTAAGGTGTGCTAGTGAGAATAACACACCTAACATTGTTTGGAAACTGTGACTTTTCCTCCTTTTTTCTTTTTTTTTTCTTTGAATAAGAATTTTTTAAAAATGTTTTTCACTTCTAAGATACAGAAGAGCAAAATTATGGTTGTTTTTCTTGTGCTGTTTGGTTTTTTTTCCCAATTCATTTGTCCTGAGTACTGGGAGAACATACTAAAATACCATATAGAATAGCATAGAATAGAATAGAATAGAATCAACCAGGTCGGAAGAGACCTCCAAGATCATCCAGTCCAACCTAACACCCAGCCCTATCTAGTCAACTAGATCATAGCACTAAGTGCCTCACCCAGGCTTTTCATGAACACCTCCAGGGACAGCGACTCCACCACCTCCCTGAGCAGCCCATTCCAATAGCAAATCACTCTCTCTGGGAAGAACTTCCTCCTAATATCCAGCCTAGACCAAATAGCTCTAAGACTATGACCCCAATAGCCTTTTGTATTACATTAACACTTCTCCCATATAAGTATACAAACCCTGCTCAGAATAGATTTTCCCTTTATCCACTTGCATGTTTGGATAGCTGATTGATGGAATACTAAGGAGAAATGTTGTCATTTCATTGGCTGCTTTTTGTGAGCAGATGGTTTTCCAGATTCTTTTGATTTACCTTTAAAATGAATATAAATTCAACCTGCAAATGGCATAATTTTAAAGTATAATTACAATGCAAAAGCCCATTTTCAAAATATGCTTGCATGGAACAATAGTTTTTATCTACGGAAGTGGCGAGTCTAGCTGCCTGAATAACTAATACAAAGCAGAAGGAAAACACAAAGGAACATTAGATTCATAGCACAGTCATCAACGAAGCATTGCTACAGTATTTCCCTTTTAATAAACTGGCAGCTGTGTGGGGTAAGCTGCCTTTCCTTTCTCCTTCAGCTATGCCTTGTAAAGGCTAGGAAGTCTGATTAACAGTAGCTGGTTTGCAGCAAATTCACAGCAAGCTGGAGATAGAGGACTAGTCCAATACAGCCTGGAAAGGAAATGTGTTTGTTCAGTGGAGAACAGGGCCACATTTTGTTGAAGAGCTCTATAGCACTTCCAGCACCATTATACATGAGCAGGTGCACATCCAATGAAAGCAATCTTTTGCAAGTCAGCTATTTTTAGAAAACACTGGTCTAAATGGTTTAAAGGACCCTAATTTACTACACTCAATTCAAATGAGACAGACTACTGACTGAGAAGCAAAGTCAGGTTTGGTAATTTGAACCAGGAAAAAGTTACTTCCACAGATTTCTTAAACAGAGTTGAAACTTGGAAAGCTTGATGGTTCACAGTAAAGAGCCATCAAATTTAAACAAATTTACACCATCTAAAAGTAGTCTTCTCCTCCACACAATTACAGCATCATAGCCAATGCATCCACTGAATGAAGTTCAGCAACTAGATTCTGAACCAACATGGATCAGAATTCCAAATCAATTAGTGGTAATTCCACACAGAAATTGTTGCTCCATCCAGTCTATACCTTTGCATAAGTATGCCAGCTACCATGAATTTACCTAGAGGAATGCAACTGTATCCTAACTTTTGAGTAGTACGTTCAGCTAATTCCAAACCTGATTATCCTAAATCTCTCAAAAACTAACAGGCAGGGACCACAAGTTAGAGTAACTTGCACAAAGTGAAATGAAGTATCATTTCTCATTTTTAAAGGTTACCAAAAGGTATATTTAAATACATCAGAAGGAACTGAAAAGGTTGATAATTATTGATGTCAAGGCTATTTATAGGGAAAATATTACAAAGCTGCAAACATATGCAGTTTCTTAGCCACCTTTTCCTCTTCTATTGGAAATATGCTGCACATCTGCAATACCACTTGGAATTCTAGACAACAGGAGAAAAATTGCAGCTCGTGTGCTGGAAACAATTGGTAATTGAAAAATAGCATTCCTTTACCTTGGAATAAGGTGTATTTTCTTTAATCTATCTGGTGAGGAATAGGGTCACATATTTTCAGAAACAAATATTGCAGAAACTTAATGGTTCTGGCAGAACTTTCATCTAAACAAACTTGTTTGGCCCAGGTGAAGTCTTAAAACAAAGAAACTAAAACCAAAATAATTACCATAAACAGTCTCTCCAGAACAATCCATTCATTTCATAATCCATATTTATGAGTTCAGTACAGCTACTTAATTATACAAACTTTAATTACAGATCTAACCTGATTATTTCACAAAAAAAAAAATAATTTTTATGGATTTGCTGTCTCTAAACCATTTCTTTTGCTACTATTATCCACATTTTCCCTCTTTTCTTCTTTGGATATCTGTAGAAGGAAATAATTAAATCAAGGATGTTCAGAGATTCTTTCTGAGTAGCCCTGTATTTGCACAGTTTGCAGCAGGACAAACCACACTGTTTCTGCTATACTATGTCTACCTCACTTCCACGGTCAGCAGGGACTTGGTATGTGTGAGTGAGACCGTGGAATGAGTTGCCCAAGGAAATGGTTGAGGTCCCATCCCTGGAGGTATTTAAGGCCAGGCTGGATGAGGCAGGGGGCTGGCTTGGAACTAGATGATCCTTGTGGTCCTTTCCAACCCTGACTGATTCTATGATTCTATGTGGTCCCTGGAGTTGGTGAGGGACCACGGGAACATTGTTCCTTTTATTGGTGAATGCTGCCTAAGTCTTGCATGCTCCCTGTCTTTTTTGAACAAAGAATAACAATGCACAAGACAGGATATAGGCTAAATTGATAGAATCTGGTGACCTTTCCCAGGTGAAGTTTCCACAGTAAACATTATAACCTTCAACTCTCCAGGGGATCTAGGCCATCAAGTCAGACTCTGACTGTAGTATAGAGCCTTATTTTGTAGAAATAGATGTCTCTTCCTTTTTAAATGTATGCAGTCATGCCAAGAATCTGAAAAACAAACTTCATTTGGTGCTTCAAATTACATGTCTTTAGTAGAATGAGGTGCTCATAAAATAACCCCACAGTTTTGCAGCTCTACAATTGAGAAACAAAATCATTTTGCTTACAGATTTAATGCATTAAATATGTTATTGTTATTATTATTATTAATCATTCTCCCACCACAACTGCATTATTAGTGATTTTTCAATTAATTAAAGCAAAACTCAAGCTGTGAGCTTGAGAAACAGTGTTCCATACATTCTGCAGCATACTATAAATGAGGAAGACAAAGAAAAGCCAAAAATGCCTTGTTTTAGTTGAACGGTTCACAAAGAAATAGAGTAGAATAGCATCAAGCAGGTTGGGAGAGACCTCCAAACTCATCCAGTCCAACCTATCACCCAGCCCTATCCAGTCAACTAGACCATAGCACCAAGTGCCTCATCCAGTCTTCTCTTGAACACCTCCAGGGACAGTGACTCCATCACCTCCCTGGGCAGCCCATTCCAATGGCAAATCACTCTCTCTGTGAAGGACTTCCTCCTAACATCCAGCCTATACCTAAGACAACTCCTCTTCTCCTGTGTGAACTTCTCCAAGTTGTCACAGTCCAACACAGAAATCCTTTATGCTCCAAAGTCTTGACCCCTATCCACTGGTCTTAATACAAAGTTTATCACATTGAAGATTAAATTACTGTCATCTGTTTATTTTATTTTAAGGAAAATATATATCTCATATACAGATCAATGACTGCCAGAACTGTACCTAAAATACGCATTCAAAAGGACAGAGTTCAGGTGTGGAAAATGTCAGTTCAAAATAGAAGTTATGAGTATGTGAAAGAGAAGAGATATAATCGAAAGGTTTACAATCTTGGCTTGTTGCCATGGACAGCTATAACGAAATCAAGACTAGCAGGTGAAATCACAGCTCTGTATGATAGATCTGCTTGCTTCTAGGCAGGCAAACTGATCTGAAAAAAAAAAGTGGAAGTTCTAATTACATAAAAACAACTAGTACATGTATTTGTAAGTCTTCATTCCTTCATTTTCAGTTACCTTGCCTGCAGCTGCTAGTTCCAAAGCTTGTTTAATTCACTGAAAATTCAGTGACAGATTCCAGGACAGATGAGATTCATAGTTGCCTGGCACCTGTGAAGTCAGTTAACCTTTGTGGAAATTTAGGTTATTTGGTGAAAGTTTTATTAGGAAAAATTCTATCTCAGATGTATCTCCTTGTGCCAGGAATAGTTTTTTTTTGTCACACTAGAATGATTAGATTAGTGTTCAAATTTCACATGTTAATTAAGCACAAACTGACACTAAGAAAAAAGCCAGTTTCATTTAGATACCAGGCAGAAGTTTCTGACTACAAAGACTCGGTATGGAAATAATTTTCACAGATATTGCTATTGACTCTTCCAGTCAATAATACAAAATACATGAGTAATAATTGTTGGCTCTTGCGTTAGTCATGCCATTTTATCTCCTCAAAGAATCACAGAGTACCTCAATGAAACTGTCCATTAAATTGTATACTTTAAGCATACCACCTAAACAGGGTAAAAACTGCAAAATACAGGTGTGCAGACTTAATTTGTTCTGATTGGTGCCTACATCTTTCCCTGGCATCCTAGTCCTACATAATTAAGCCTTTACCAATATTTCTGACTAGTTTTGCTACCTATATACCTGTGCTTCCCAAGTCCTAGATGTCAGCTCCTTCTGTCACATATCAACTTCGCAAAGATACTAATCAATCTTTCACCCTCATTACTGCTTCTGATGACTCACATCTGCCACAAAGTGGGAAACAATAACCAACTTAAAATAAAAGAACATCTTCACCACATGCTTAGTTCTTCACACATTTTTCTAAAGAAATTACAATCCTTTCTGGCTTTGATATTCAGTTGCTACACCAGTCAGAAGTTAAATGGCCTTCATTCATTAAGAAAGTGTAGAGCTTGAGTTCATTCAAATGTCAGTGAAGTAACTTATTTATAAATTAGCTAATGGAAAGCTCTGGACTAATACTATTCTGTTGCTAAACTAGCAATACACATGTGCCTTAGATTTAGTTCACAGAATCACAGAATCAACCAAGTTGGAAGAGACCTCCAAGAAACTCCTTCTTCTCATGAGTGCACCTTATGGTGAATGACTGACAAAATATCTATTACGGCTGCTCTGCCATTATCTCTTCCTTCATTAAAAAAAAAATCACAGCAAATCAAAACAATCAGGAGAATGAGTTTCAAGGAGAGTGGAAAGGAGAGAGAGGATGCAAAGGGTCTCAGGGGAGACCATATTGCTCTCTACAGATACCTGACAGGAGGCTGTAGCCAGGTGGAGATTGGTCTCTTATGCCAGGCTACCAGTGACAGAACAAGAGGACACAGTCTCAAACTGCACCAGGGTGGCTTTAGGAAGTTCTTCATGGAAAGAGTGATTGCCCATTGGAATGGGCTGCCCAGGGAGGTGGTGGAGTCACCATCCCTGGAGGTGTTTAAGAGAAGGCTGGATGAAGCACTTATTGCCATGGTTTAGTTAATTAGAAGGGTTAGGTGATAGGTTGGACTCGATGATCCTAGAGGTCTTTTCCAATCTGGTTAATTCTGTGATTCTGTGAAACAAATGCAAGACAAAACCCTCATTCTATACAATTTTTCATGTTGATGTTATGTACATTCCCTTGAATCTGACATCAAATAATCCAATTTCTGGGATGTCTTAACAGCTACCCAAAAAGCTAGCTTTTCCCAGGAAAAGTTCAGGGATGTTGCTAGGTCTTGTAGAAGAAAAATTAGGGAGGCAAAAGCCCATTTAGAACTTAGGCTGGCTACAGCTGCCAAGGACAATAAAAAATGTTTCTACAAATGTATCAATGGCAAGAGAAGGGTCAAGGACAACCTCCAGTCCTTATTAGATAGAGAGGGGAACATAGTGACAAAGGATGAGGAAAAGGCAGAG
>WAAF01003493.1:96981-115716 GCA_013400475.1 Tricholaema leucomelas | reverse complement strand
CTAATATCACTCATTAAATTATACACATTTCAGCAAGCCTATGAGTGCAGCAGACATCACCACTGTTTCCTTTTCACAGCCTATCATCTAATTTCACTCATTAAATTATATACATCTCAGCAAGCCTATGAGTGCATTAGACATCACCAGTGTTTCCTTTTCACAGCCTATCATCTAATTTCACTCATTGAATTATTTCAATTAGCCTCAAACTAGCACACCTCTGCAGTATAATTATTGGAAATTGCAAGACAGCAACACAGTCTCAGCATGAAATGGTTGGAGGATTGAGATCAAAGAGAGGAAAACAAGAACTGCTGGAGGCATAGGTCATATGTTAGGGTGTAGAACAGGGGTCCTCAAACTACGGCTCACAGGGGGTGGGGGAACCAAGCAGCCACTTCCTGCCACTTACTCTGCACGCTGACCTCCACAGCCCCCAAGCACCCGCCGGGACTGGGCTGGAACCAGCGCCTCATCCTCAACCTGCCCCCTACACCCACATGGGGCACCTCTCGGTTACAAACTGTGCCGCCACCACTCCATCCTCCTCCTCCTATTTCTCATTGCCACTCGATGCAAGCAATGAAGTTCATGATTCTGCACAGCTTCCAATTTTCATTCGTGGGACAAATGATTCTTTCCAAGTCACAGAGGAGCTTGCTACACTGAAAAGCATCAAAGGAACAACTACAGGAGAGGACATCTAGGAGAAAGTGTACCTAACTATGAATGATTTGGAGCTGGACTGGAGTAAACTATACAGTGTGACAACTGATGGCACTCCTAGCATGGTGGGGCCCATGAAAGGAGTGGCTGCACACACTGACAAAGAGGTGGACAAACGCAACCGTTCACATCCAATAGCCATACACTGCAGCATCCACCAACAAGCACTGTGTTGTAAATCACTGAAGCTGGACTCTGTCATGAAAATCTGGTTTCATGTGTTAACTTCATTAGAGCTCATGCACTAAACCAGACAGTTTCTATCTCAGCTAAATGTTGCCTATGAAGATATTCTGTACCACACAGAAGTCCGTTGGCTGAGTTGAGGGAGAGTTTTGAAAGGATTTTATGACTTCCACGGGTTTATGAATTGATGCTTTCTAAAAACAAAGAAGTACCAGAGCTCAAAGATGCAGAATGGAAATGGCACCTTGTGTTTCTGACAGGTGTAACAAAGCTACTCAACAATTTCAATGTCCAACTTGAAAGGGGAAGCTCATCTGTGATATGTATTCACATGTGAAAGCATTTCAAGTCAAATTAGGCCTGCTCATTAACCAAGTAAAGGAGGAAAACTTCTGCCATCTCCCCACAACTCAAAACCTGTCTGCAGAAAAACCAGCAGTTGCATTCCCAAACTAAACATGTATGGATGTACTAAAAATGTTAGAAAAGGAGTTTCAAATTAAAGAGCTTTGTCTCCATGAACAGGACATACAGCTTTTCCTGAACCCATTTTCTGTGGACATTGAAACTGCTGATCCGATTTACCAAGTGGAATTGGCTGAATTGTGACTCGCTGAAAGATGCATTCAAATCAAGCAGCCTTACTAATTGCTATGCATCTCTCCTCTCAGAGACATATCATAATCTCGGGAACCATGCACTCAAAATTGCAGCCATCTTTGGCAGCATCTATGTCTGTCAGCAGACTTTTTCCTGAATGAAACATCTGGAATCTCCAATCAGATCCAGACTAACTGATGAACACTTGCATCACTTGCAATCTGGTTGATTGGCTAGGGCTGGGTGCTAGGTTGGACTGGATGATCTTGGAGGTCTTTTCCAACATGGTTGATTCTATGACATTCAGGAGAACCACACAGGGTTAGAGTAGGAGTTTCTGAGAGGTGAAATTTGAATTTAGGAACTACTGCTCAATTCTCACTTTCCACCAAATAATGTAAATGATTGTATGATTCATAAGGTTCCTGCTAACACTCTCCAGGTCTTCTCTTTTCCCCACAAGATGAACTGTCTGGTTCTTTCTTTGTTATTTCAACTCCCTCTTAGTCAACTCCTCATTTGAAAAGACACTACCCACCTTAATCCTATCACTTGTAAGATTGTGACATACTACTGTGTGTATATAGTGGCAATCTTCATGCCCTACTTGCATCCCTTGTGATTGGAGCATGTCACCAACAGCTCTCAAACTCGCTCTCTTTCACTGGCAAACAAATGGCATATTTTCAACATTAAGAAGCAAAAAAACCCTTCACAACTCTGAAAAAGAGCAGGCCAGGGAGCCATCAGAGCTCATCTGCTCCGGTTTTAAAATTAATGTTTCACTCAGAGGAGATGGAGCTTATGCACCCAGTGATAACTTAAAAGACTTTCAGTTTTTTGATCTGACGTTTCTGTGCATCAGCAATAAGTTCCCTCAAGGATTCAGAGCTGCTGCCATGCACCCTCTCTCAGGGAGCAACTTGTGTTTAAAATCCAAAGCTCATCTTCATTCTGAAGCATCACTGCAGCAAGTAAACATTAAATGTATGGAAACACTGCTTGGGAACACTCTACACTGATTAGCTGCTGAGAGTGTGTTACAGTTTTAATTTGCAATTCAGAAGACAAATGTTTCGAGAGCTGTGTGGTAGCAGCAATGTCATCAGTGCTCAGAACTGAGTAGGGATTTTTATTCTGATCAGCTGCACAAGTGCATATCACTATCTCCTATATTATGGTCTGATGCTTGAACTGAGAAATATCTCAAGACACACTGTTATGAACACTGAGAAAAAGGTGTCCTCAGCCATCTGTGTGCTGCTTTCTTCTTTCAAAAACAAAAAAAACCTACTATATGAAATAATGAATAAAATTAATAAGAATGAGAATTGGGAGGGAAAAAAATGTAGCTTGTCAGAAGAACTTTTAAGGGAAAAGGGTACCTGTTTGAGAAACCACACAACTGCTCTTTAACTAAGGGGTGGGGTTTTTTCCCTCTTAAACTGCTCTGTTTGCCATTAACAATTAAGACCACAAACTGCTCTTTCTGAAGTGTCTGAAAAAGCTGTGCATTAACATGCACAGCATTACAGAATCATAGAATCAACCACGTTGGAAGAGACCTCCAAGCTCATCCAGTCCAACCTAGCACCCAGCCTTATCCAGTCAACCAGACCATGGCACTAAGTGCTTCATCCAGGCTTTGCTCGAACACCTCCAGGGACAGTGACTCCACCACCTCCCTGGGCAGCCCATTCCAACGCCAATCACTCTCTCTGCCAACAACTTCCTCCTAACATCCAGCCTAGACTTCCCATGCCACAACTTGAGACTGTGTCCCCTTGTTCTGTGGCTGTTTGCCTGGCAGAAGAGACCAACCCCACCTGGCTACAGCCTCCCTTCAAGTAGCTGTAGAAAACAACGAGGTCTGCCCTGAGCCTCCTCTTCTGCAGGCTGCACACCCCCAGCTCCCTCAGCCTCTCCTCACATGGCTGTGCTCCAGGCCCCTTACCAGCTTTGTTGCCCTTCTCTGGACACGTTCCAGCACCTCAGCATCTCTCTTGAGCTGAGTAGCACAGAATCAGACACAGCTCTCAAGGTGTGGCCTGACCAGTGCTGAATACAGGGGCAGAATAACCTCCCTTGTCCTGCTGCCCACAATGGGAACCTTTGTTTCAGAGAACAGAAACTATAATGCTTATGTTATGATGACTTCTTGACTACATTGAAGTGTATCAGTCACAAACTGTTTCCCGGCAGAAGATGTGCATGTTTATTGCAGCCTATGGTTATTACAAGTTGAGATCAGTATTAAAGAAGTTGAGTTTAACCAATAGAGAAGTATCTCAAATGTCATGTGAAACATTTGTACATAAATTCATCCATTAAATAACTTGGGTTCTGCAGAGCATAACTAAGACCAAGTTTTCCAGCCCTTTGTCCAAAACAGCAGTACATTCTGTACCTGCTGTCCATCTTGCACCGATAGAATCAGCCAGGGTTGGAAAAGACCACGAGGATCATCCAGTTCCAACCCCCCTGCCATGGGCAGGGACACCCTACCCTAGAGCAGGCTGCCCACAGCCTCATCCAGCCTGACCTTAAACACCTCCAGCCATGGGACCTCAACCACCTCCATGGGCAACCCATTCCAGCCTCTCACCACTCTCATGCTGAACAACTTCCTCCTCACATCCAGTCTGAATCTCCCCACCTCCAGCTTTGCTCCACTCCTCCTAGTCCATCACTCCTTGAGAACCTAAAAAGTCCCTCCCCAGCTTTTTTGTAGGCCCCCTTCAGATCCTGGAAGGCCACAAGAAGGTCACCTGGGAGCCTCCTCTTCTCTGGACTGAACAGTAGACCAAAAGCATAAGACCAAAAAGCCTCCAAAGAAGGCCCAAGAAGGCTCTGTCACCCTCGTGGTGACTCCTTTTATCCCATCATACAAACAACACATTAGCATAATTTAGGCCAGTATGGCCCAGTTTCTTACATACACCACATCTTGTTTTTCCCATGGGCCATATGTTCCCACTACTATTTCCTTCCCCCATGGGAGGCATCCTGAAGGTGTGGGAATGAAGGCCAAATGCTCTTACACTGTTCATCATCTTATCCTTTCTTACATTGGATTCCCACATCGTACTCTTGATCAATGCATTGTGAGTTTTAATGAATAATTGCTTGTCTCTCCATTTTCATAGAATCAATGGTCTAGGTGGGAAGGGACCTCAAGGATCATCCAGCTCCAACCCCCTGCCACAGGCAGGGACACCTCCCACTAGGGCAGGCTGCTCAAGGCCTCATCCAACCTGGCCTTAAACGCCTCCAGGGAGGAAGCATCCACAACCTCCCTGGGCAACCTGTTCCAGTGTCTTACCACCCTCACTGTAAAGAACTTCCTCCTAACATCCAGTCTACATCTCCCCTCTTCCAGCTTAAACCCGTTTTCCAAATGTGTTTACAATTGTGCTAGTTTGAGCCTAGCTGGAATATGGTGGTGAGAAGAATTAGATGATAGGCTGTAAAAAAGTAAACAGTGGTGATGTCTGCTGCACTCATAGGCTTGCTGAGATGGATAAAAACACAAACATAAATATAGATAACAGAGTTGCTCTCTGGCTTTGGCTGCTTGCACTTCTCTCCCTAACCTGCTGTCTGTGTAACTAATCCTTCTGCTTCCTAACCCCCCATGGCTGATTCTCCAAACTCACCTTATACACAAGGCAAAGTCTGGGATAAGGTAGAGAGGTGGGAAGGAGGTGGAAGGGTGGTTAGAAGCCCCTCCTAGGGACTCTGGTTTCTGGGAGGGCTGTTGTGTTTCTGTATTACCTTTTTACCTTGTCTATTTCTGTCTCTAGCTGTACAGATTGTAAATACCTGCTTGTATACTGTGCTAAGCTGTGAATACAAAGCTTCATTCCTTAATTTCCAGCTCGGCTGAGTCTACTCTGGGTGATTTCATAAGAGTAGGGGGAGGGTAACACCCAAACCATCACAACAGTGCTCCTCTCACTGTGAAAACTAGAAAAAGAGACCATTCTGCTCTTCCTGGAAAGCTAATTACCAGGAAGCATTTTTAACTTCAGTGTAGCAAACCAAGCTTTGGAAATTGCTGGCACCGTGCACATGACAGCAGGCACCAGCCATTCTGAATGAACCAGCTTGCAACCTATCTCAATCTGACATCTTTTGACTTAATTTTACATCAGAGGAATTCCACTGAGGCAACTCATTCAGCATTAGTACAAGTGACACAAGAAACCTCTATTAACGGAGCTTAGTCAATCAAGTGCAGCAAGATGTCTGCATTTGGAATGCAGATCAATTGTTTTTATAACAGATTTTCTTAATTGAATTGATTTTGATGTCTAAGCAGGATTTAACTAGGGTTATGTTTGCAGCTGTCATCCAATTTAGAAATCAGGAACTGATTTAGAAATACAGGATTTTCAGTGCCAGATTACGGGTGAGTAAACTCAAATACAACTGTCTGCAACTACCTGAAGGGAGACTGTAGCCAGGTGGCGGTTGGTCTCTTCTGTCTGTCTCTCCTCACAGGGCTTGTAAACCAAGATAACATGTGATAATACACTGCTTTCATGTAGGACTGCTAGAGCACAAATAGAAGTGGCCAGCCCAGAATTGGTCACTATGCTTTTTCCCACTTATTCTTTACGTCTTTCATCCTCAATTCTCACTTGCACTACCACCTAAACACACAAAGCCATTTAGGCACGCCTATGCTGTCACACCATCAGCTTCTAAAGTGACCAGGTTTTGCAGCAGAGTTCATGATTACATGCTAGATGAGTTTGCTCCAGCAGAGAGAGAAAGGCACCAGGGAAGGAGTAGACAGCAGCTGGTATAATGAGCATGGTGACCCTAAGGAGTAGATGTAGAAGCAGCACGTGTGGCTGAAGACTTGTTGGGCTGACTCTCAGATGTGTACTGATGTCAGCCCACCTATTGTCCTTACAGAAGAAATGTGCCAACCATTCCCTTCAGAGTTATCAAATCCTTCCTGGGATTCTCTCTGCTTTCAAATTACTCTGAATGTCATCTTTTTCCTCCCTGTGGTCTGAGATGACTACTGGCAAAAGGCTATTTTCTTACCTGCAGCTGTAACAGCCAGGAGGCAGAGAACAGCAGGGAAACTCTCACTCAGGTTCTGAAAGTCTGAGCTAGAGTAGGTCTCTTGTTCCACAGAGATGGGTTGCAGCCTGGCCAGTCAGGGCAGAGTGCCAGTGGTGCGTGGCCTACAAGAAGAGCTGGTACAATGGTCACAGTCAATGATGTACACATTGAATGTGAGCAGAGCTACGAGGTGAGGGCTCACTTACAGCTCTCATTCGCACACTTTGTAACAGATAAATGTTACTGAACCAATTTATTATCTTATTTTTAACTTCTGTGTCAGCCTGAAGATGTACTTATCTGTGAGCAGTTTGACACATGTTCTGCCAGCTTACAGGAGAACTCTGCAGAAGAGTTGCTGTCTACAACTACCTGAAGGGAGGCTGTAGCCAGGTGGGGATTGGTCTCTTCTGCCAAGCAACCAGCAATAGAACAAGGGGACAGTGTCTCAAGTTGTGCCAGGGGAGGTCTAGGCTGGATGTTAGGAGGAAGTTGTTGGCAGAGAGAGTGATTGGCATTGGAATGGGCTGCCCAGGGAAGCAGTGGAGTTGCCATCCCTGGAGGTGTTTAAGCAAACCCTGGATGAGGCACTTAGTTGACTGGATAGGGCTGGGTGCTAGGTTGGACTGGATGATCTTGGAGGTCTCTTCAATCTGGTTGATTCCATGATTTTAAGAGGAGAGAGACAATTTCTTCAGTGTGTTATTCATCACTGAAGCTGTCTACTCCTACCTCATTTCTATGACAATTTTCCCCCTAAAGACACAATTTAATTGATTCATCCCTAACAAATCTACAAGGTGACCTGTGGCTACAGGGCAACTTAGTTACCTGAAAGTGTACACTAGCTGAAAAAAACCTCAGTGCAAGATAAGGAAACTATAATACCGAAAATAAGAAATTAATGATTAAAATACTCAGGAAGGACAGGAGGTTACAATTAAAGCTCCATTTAAGTTTCTTTTAAATATCATTTGCAAAGCCCAAACTGTTGAAAGTACACTGACCTATTTGCTGCTGCTCTGGTTCACATACTAAGTCCCATGATGGGTTTTAGCTTTCAGGCTAAACACTTCCCCATTTGTTGTCTCTTGGTTTACCAGTGGACTCCCACATCCACAAGAACAGGACAGAGGAGGAATTTATTTTACAGCAAAGAAAGATTCACACTTTGCCAGTTGATGCCTTGGTCATAGGCTCACAGGATGTTAGGTGTTGGAAGGGACCCAAAGAGATCATCGAGTCCAACCCCCCTGCCAGAGCAGGACAATAAAATCTAACACAGATCACAGAGGAACACATCCAGACAGGCCTGGAAAGGCTCCAGAGGAGGAGGCCCCACGACCTCCCTGGGGAGCCTGTTCCAGTGCTCTGTGACCCTTACAGTAAAGAAGTTCCCCCTTGTGTTGAGGCGGAACCTCTTTTGCTGCAACTTACACCCATTGCTCCTTGTCCTATCCCAGGGAGCAAGTGAGAAGAGCCTGTATTCCCCCCCAAAGCCAACCTTCAGGTGCTTATAAACATTTATCAAATCCTCTTTTCTCCAGACTAAGCAGCCCCAGGTCCCTCAGCCTCTCCTCATAAGCCATGCCCTTCTGTCCCCTAATCATCCTCATAGCCTGGACCCTCTCTGGTAGATCCCTGTCCCTCTTAAACTGGGGAGCCCAAAACTGAACACAATCTTGGTCTTTTTATCCTCTGTTTGGGGGTAGTCAAAAGGTATCCTCATAGAAAATGGAAGTCATGATACCTAACCTGAAGATTTAAAAGCTAAATTGCAAAATCTGAACAGAAATCACTGGGGGAAAAAAATACATCTGACTCTAGGTGGCATTTTGGTTTGCTTTAAGATTTTGCCTTCCTCAACATCTTTCTTTGTTTAGCTCTCTCTGTCATTTGCATCTGGTTATGGACCCAGCTGGGTCTGATACCTTAAGTTGCATGCACTGCCATGGAAAACAACATGGTAAGTGTACGCAGAAAGGCTCCTCTCCCCTGCTGCAGAAGTGGTGCTGCCAAGGGATAAGTAGTACAAATTTAAAGTCAGCAAAGAAACTTTACAAGCACAGGCAGGTAGAGCTCAAATCTCTGAACACACTATGTATATGCTGGCTAGTAGGAGGAAGCTCTTCACAGAGAAAGTCATTCGCCACTGGAATGGGCTGCCCAGGGAGGTGGTGGAGTCACTATCCCTGGAGGTGTTCAAGCAAGGCCTGGATGAGGCACTTAGTGCCATGGTCTGGTTGATTGGATAGGGCTGGGTGATAGGTTGGACTGGATGAGCTTAGAGGTCTTCTCTTCCAACCTGGTTGATTCTATGATTCTATTTCATCAGTGACTTTCTGGAGCATGATGGACAACCAGAAACTTCACCAGGGAACAGGCATAGTCTTTTGTCTGTCCTGCTTCCTCCACTATGAGGTGTAAGCTCTCAGCCAGGAGGGCTGCAAAGGGTATCTCCAAGAGAATATCTGACCCCAGCCAGCCCTCACTGCATCTCAACACATAGCTTAGCAGTACATGAAAAAGAGTGAGTTTTTTGACAACAAGAGATTGTCAGCTTTCAGGGTAAAAGAGACCTGAGCTTGGGATGCCAGGCTGACATCAATACACATCTGAGAGTCAGGTAGCCCAACAAGTCCTCAGACATGTGTGTCTCTTCTACATAGAATCACAGAATCATAGAATCAACCAGGTTGGAAGAGATCTCCAAGATCATCCATTCCAGTCTATCACCCAGCCCCAGCCAATCAACTAGACCATGGCCTGTGTGCTGTGCAAAGGTGAGAACAGCTTCCTACAGCAAGAGCAACTGTTTTCTGACGGAGGAGTGCTAGGGAGAGTGCTGTATGCAAATGTCAGCTTTACCACTGCAACTCCAGCTTGTTCTGGTCCCTCTAGCCAGTCTGTTGGGGATGAAGGCATTTCTGAACATATGGCTGTTAATGTGTAAGATTCCTCACCTGGAATTTTCCTCTGAGCTTCTGCTCAGAGATTTGTTGGTGAAAAGATACACATATTGTTAGCTTCAGGGAGCCTCACATGCCAAAGCTTCACTTTGTTTGCCTTTTTTCCCCTTCTGTAACTGACAGGCACCAGTCCCTATATGACTTTTTTTAGGGTCACCATGCTCATCACATCAGCTGCTGTCTACTTCTTCCCAGTGCCTGTCTCTGCTGGAGCAAATTCATCTAGCATGTAATCATGAGTTCTGCTGCAAAACCTGGTCACTTTAGAAGCTGATGGTGCGACAGCACAGGTGCATCTAAATGGCTTTGTGCATTTCAGTGATAGTGCAAGTGAGAATGTGACTTAATTTGGAGGAAAATTGGAAGGATTGGTAGAAAATTACTGACATGCAAAGCCTTCTTACTGCTAGTGGTAAAATATTCATGAGAAGAGACTTAAATATCAGTGTGTCAAGCCTTTCTGCTAATCTAGGACACACCACGAGCAACTTCTGTAAACAGCTGTCAACTTTTCCATCAACAACCTTCCTCTTTTCTTATTGGTAGCATATCCATGATCAAATATTAATGCCCCAGACACCAGAGCGAACTGAAAGTTCAGTTAGAGCTGCACAGGATTTTCCCCTACAGTCTTCCAAGAAGGAAGCTGAGAGGCAGCATTCACCCGGGATCGAGCACGGAGTCTGTTGATGTTGTCAGGATATCATGAGTCCCTCTGCTAATGATGTTAATTAATCAGCAGCAGCTCCATATTGCTGTCACTCCAGCCTCCCTAGAAATTCCTTTAGCAAAAGGTCAGATGCATAACTCTTAAATATTTTGAGGTGTGGACTAAAAATACAACAAGAAGAGTCATTTAGAAAAGTCTACATCTGTCCTGCAGAAAAGCAAAGGAACATCACGAAAATGCCTCCTCAAGTCTGCATGCCTTTGGAGGAAAAATTGGTTCTGGCCAGCCTAGATTAACAGTGAATCATTAAAGGTAATTTAGATCAGTTGCTAAGCAGCATCAGTTCAAATGACTTTTTAAACTCCCCTGAAATTTCTCCACTTGCAGTCTTAGCCTGAGCTAATCTCATGCTTTCCAAGTAATACTGTGAGGTATTACACAGATCTCACGTGCCTGCACTCAGATTATTTTTGTTTGGGTAGGTTTCTCAGCATGTAAATCATGGTTTGCTGGCTGCTAAATCTCCTCAGGGGAACAAAAGTCAACCACGAGATCGAACAGTGCATTGCTTTTAGAGAACTCCAAGGGGTGAATAGCACAGGACTGTTACAGAGAGGTTTAATACTAAGCAGGGCCTCTAGACCATGCAACTCCATTCCATGTATATAACCATTTTTCATTTAGGGACTTAAGAGAAGAGACAGTCTGCTGGCATGGTTTATTTCAGTGATTAATTATCTATTCTGCCCCCCAGGGATCAGTGCTGGGCCCAGACCTGTTCAATATCTCTATTGCTGATCTGGACAAGGAGATTAAGTCCAGTGTCAGTAAGTTTGCAGATGATACTAAGCTAGGAGCAGGTGTGGATCTGTTGGAGGGTAGGAGAGCCCTGCAGAAGGACCTTGCCAGGCTGGCTGGCTGGGCAGAGACCAAGGGGATGAGATTGAACAAGGCTAAGTGCAGGGTTCTACACTTTGGCCACAACAACCCCAAGCAGCACTACAGGCTGGGGGCAGAGTGGCTGGAGAGCAGCGAGGAAGAAAGGGACCTGGGAGTGCTGATACATAGTAGCTGAACATGAACCAGCAGTGTGCCCAGGTGGCCAGGACAGCCAATGGCATCCTGGTCTGGATAAAGAGCAGTGTGGCCAGTAGGACAAGGGAGGTTATTCTGCCACTGGACTCAGCACTGCTCAGGCCACACCTTGAGTGCTGTGTCCAGTTCTGGGCTCCTCAATTCAAGAGAGATGTTGAAATACTGGAATGTGTCCAGAGAAGGGCAACAAAGCTGGTGAGGAGCCTGGAGCACAGCCCTGTGAGGAGAGGCTGAGGGAGCTGGGGGTGTGCAGCATGGAGAAGAGGAGGCTCAGGGCAGACCTCATTGCTGTCTACAACTACCTGAAGGGAGGCTATAGCCAGGTGGGGTTGGTCTCTTCCCCCAGCAGCAACAGAACAAGGGGACAGAGTCTCAGGTTGTGCCAGAGGAGGTCTAGGCTGGATGTTGGAAAAAAGTTGTTGGCAGAGAGAGTGATTGGCATTGGAATGGGCTGCCCAGGGAGGTGGTGGAATCGCTGTTCCTGGAGGTGTTGAAGAAAAACCTGTCTGAGGCACTTAGAGCAACTGGGATTGTTAAACTCTAGATATGAGCTAAACACAGAATCATAGAATCAAGCAGGTTGGAAGAGACCTCCAAGACAGCACCCATCCCTGTCCAATCAACTAGAACATGGCACTATCTCTACAGCAGAGGAGGGCAATCAAGAAAAGGAGAGAAGACCCACAGGCTGAAATGGAAACAGCAAAACCAGTACCAATGTCAACAGTGTATAGTTATACTTAGCCCAGCAAAGGTATAGCAGGCACCATAAATGGGAAGGCAGTGTGGGGAGTAGAACAGTAAGCAAGCCCTTCTAGACATTTGGGAGGATAAGGATCAGGAGACAGCAGGAGCTCAAGCAGAAACATCTCTACTCAGCTAATTTCCCCCTTTATACTAAGCTCATGGCATGAGCTGTATCTGTGAGACAGCTTGGGTCAGCTGGCCTGGCTGACTGGAAACTGCTAATGACCTGCAGACTATGGCTGGCCTAGGATCCTCTCCCAGCAAAAGCAGGACAGTTACTGATCAGAATGAATTCAGAAGCTAAAGAAAGAGCTGTAATTTCAGGTAATTCAGTGCAATTCAAAAGTGCAGCCTTCTGGAAATCTGATCCATTAACAGACAAATGGGAAAAGATTCCTGCTTGAAAAAAAAACCTGTTGTGAGACCATGAAATGATGATAATAATTCACTGTAAATATTTATGGTGCCTATTTTGATTACAACAAATGTCAGTTGTTCCCCCCCCCAATCACACTATCCTTGTTATAAAGATGCAAGGATGTTTGATTGCCTTAGATCTGCATTCCTACTTCTTATTCCCTCCCACTGTTGCAGTGGATTAGGCCTCTTCTAAGAAAGTTCTGTATTATTAATGATGCATTTTGACTCATGAGACTCGACTGTGGTATTTCAGATGTCCTATGTGTTGGCAGTGCAGTGAGATGGTGGTGTGGGAAGAAGCTGGCTGCATTGCAAACCAGGACTGACAGAATGGTCCATTCCCACGTCTCACGGGAGATGAGCAATCCTCTCCATTTGGCATGAAAAGATCCTTGTTTCTATTCAAATTGCTGCCTACAGTAACACCCTGAGCACGTACAAGGGAGTTCCTTCCCCTTGCACAAAATATGCAGTTGGCAAGTGACAAACTTTTCCATTTTAGTTTTGAAAGGGTCCCAGAGATGCACATTTCTTGCACGAAGACAAGAAAGTCACTGGGTGCTGAGTGCACAAGACTCACAAGTTGTAGAATCATAGAATGGTTGAGGTTGGAAGGGACCTCAAAGCTCATCCAGTTCTAACCCCCTGCCATAGCCAGGGACACCTCCCACCAGAACAGGTCGCTCAAGGCCTCATCCAACCTGGCCTTGAACATCTCCAGGGAGGGAGCAGCCACAGCCTCCCTGGGCAACCTGTGCCAGTGTCTTACCACCCTCACTGCAAAGACCTGCTTGCTAACATCAAGTTTCAACCTCCCCTCTGCCAGTTTAAACCCATTACTCCTTGCCCTGTCATTACAAGACCTTGTCAATAGTCCCTCCCCAGCCCTTCAAATACTGGAAGGCCACTCCAAGGTCTCCTGGAAGCCTCCTCTTCTCCAGGCTGCAGAGAATCATAGAATCAACCAGGTTGGAAGAGATCATCCAATATTATCGAGTCCAACCTAGCACCCAGCCCTATCCAATCAACCAGACCATGGCACTAAGTGCCTCATCCAGGCTTTGCTTGAACACCTCCAGGGACGGTGACTCCACCATCTCCCTGGGCAGCCCATTCCAATGCCAATCACTCTCTCTGCCAACAACTTCCTCCTAACATCCAGCCTAGACCTCCCCTGCCACAACTTGAGACTGTGTCCCCTTGTTCTGTTGCTGCTTGTCTGGCAGAAGAGACCAACCCCACTTGGCTACAACCTCCCTTCAGGTAGTTGTAGACAGCAGTAGATGGGTTACAAGTCAAGGCTGGGATCTAGTCAGTCAAAGCCCTATCAAAACCAAACCAACAAGTAGGCATGTCCTTGTTCATCCTTCCTTTATGAGAAAACAGAAAGAAAATAGAAGCAGGTTTTGGTGCTAAAGCTTGGAGTTTGCTTTTGTTGTTCAGGAAACAGTAGCATGGTAAGAAAAGACTAATGACTATTTTCTGGGAAGACAATCCAAGCTTATCTGTTTCTCCAAGACTTAGTTCTGACAGCTTTTTTGGTTTTAGCAAACAAACACTTTGTGTGTGTGTGTGCTGCTGCTACAAAGACATATTGGGACATCATTTATGGTTCTTTCACAGTCAAGCAGCTTTCAGACTAGGTTTGCAGGAATTTTTAATGTGTAGTTCTAACTAGACTCTAAAGACCATAAACTGCTGCGCTGATATTTATGTGTTTAATCATCTCATCATCTGCTCAGTGCAGCTGCAAAAATTAGAGTGTCCAAACCCAAATTAATGACCAATCACTTTTGTTGTAATGAACCTCCCTCATTTACTCTCTGCCTTTGAAAAAGTCAAATTTAATTATTGCCTAAATCCCAGTTACAGAGATGACAAAGGTGAGAAGAGGATTTGCAACTTGGACTGGTTGTATTAAACTGTGGAGCCAGAGCAAGACCCTGAACTTGGACTTCATCCCCAGCACCATGGTAGCGACATTGTCATGTGGAGTAAAAGTGAGAGGAGCTGCCTCCTACACACCTCTGATGCATTGGGCTAGTTTGAGCCTAGCTAGAATGTTTTGGTGAGAACAACCAGATTACAGGCTGTGAAAGGAAAACAGTGGTGATGTCTACTTCCCTCATAGGCTTGCTGAGATGTATAAGAATAAAAGCAAAACATAGATAAGGGAGTGTCTCTCTTGGGCTGCTGGCTGAGCTGCAGCTTACTCTCTAACCTCATCCTCCATCTCCATTTTGGACTAATTCACTTTGCTTCCTAACCCCCCAGCCAAACCTCCATTCTTCCTTGGGACTGGGGTAAGGTTGAGAGGGGTAAGGGGAAGGTGAAGAGGCAGTTGAGAGCCTGTCCTGGGGACTCAGGTTTCTGGGAGGGCTGTTGTGTTTCTGTATTCCCTTTTTACCTTGTATATTGCTGTCTATAACTGTATATACTGTAAATATCTGCTTGTATATTGTGGTAGCTGTAAATATAAGCTTCATTCATATTTCCAGAGGCAGCTGAGCCTAGTCTGGGTGATTTCTAAAGGGGGGGAGGGGGCAGGTAACACCCAAACCACTACACACATGTAATGCTAAATGAATAAAAGCTAAACACTGCTGCTAGAAGTCTCATATCTGATGTATCTATTGGTTGAAGGAAGATTGTACTGCAGTAGGAAGTATATATTTCCTACCATTACATAAGTTTATTGCTATAATAACTACTATTATTATATTAGTAGTATAGCATATTATAATAATTAGTATTATGTATCATCTGAAAGTTACAGAAATAATCAGTAATGTGAGGCAATGTCACAAGAGTTAATACCAAGCCACAGCAGTCCATATGAATGTCAGTGATAGAAGAAATTACAAAAGAAAAACAATCCTACCTACCCTTCCTTGTTTCTCAGTAAGGCATTGCTGTACGCAGTACTGTGTTACTGAGCAACCCCAGATTTCTGAGTTAACCTGGTTTCATCAAGTAAGTGTATTCTTACCTTGGAGAGGTGCTCCCTCCACACATTTAGGAGAACCACAGAACGTTACAGGTTGGAAAGGACCTCCAGAGGTCATTAAGTCCAACCCCCCTGCCAAGGCAGGATCACCTAGGATAGTTCACACAGGAATGCATCCAGTCAGGTTCTGAAAGTCACCAGAGAAGGAGACTCCACAACCTCTCTGGGCAGCCTGTTCCAGTGTGGGAATGCAGGGTGAAAGGGAATGATAATAAGCAGTGTGTGAGCATTTTGACCTTCATTTCTAGCTTCAGGATGCCTCCCACAGGGGAGAAAAGATAGTGGGACACCTGGTTAATGAGAAAAAAACAAGACATGATGTATGTAAAACACTGGGCTGTACTCCCCTAGATTACACTAGTGTGTAGGTATGTGCTGTATGCTCTGGACTATATAAACAGAGTCTTAACCAACATTAAAGGTCTCTGGTGGATTCACATGGAATCACGTGGAGTCCATGTCATCCCTTGCTAGCATTCCAGTGCTCTGTCACCCTCACTGTAAAGAGGTTTCTACTCATGTTGAGGTGAAATCTATGTTCCAGTTTGTAGCCATTGCTCCTTGTCTTATTGCTGCTAACCGCCAAAAAGAGATTGGCTCCCTGCACTTGACACCCACCCCTCAGATATCTGTACGCATTGATGAGATCTCCTCTCCATCTTCTCCAGACTAAGCAGTCTCAAGTCTCTCAGGCTCTCTCCATGCTCAAGCCTCCCAGTCATCCTTGTGGCTCTCTGCTGGACTCTTTCCAGCAAGTCCCTGCCTCTCTTGAACTGGGGAGCCCAAAATTGGATACAATACCCCCCCCCCCTTCCCCCTACCCCAGTCCCAAAGAAGAATGGAGGTTTGGCCAGGGGCGTTAAGAAGCAAAGGTGGATCAGCCAAATGAAAAAAAAAATGAAGGGTGAGGTTAAAGAGTAAGATGCAATTCAGCCAGCAGCTCAGAGCTCCCCAGCAGGCGAAGAGCAAAGTCACTTTATCTATGTTTTGAGCCCAGGGAGGCGTTGGAGCCAGGTTCAGGAAGAGACTGGATGAGGCACTTAGTGCCATGGTCTAGTTGACTGGACAGGGCTGGGTGCTAGGTTGGACTGGATGATCTTGGAGGTCTCTTCCAACCTGGTTGATTCTATTCTATTCTAATATTGCAGCAAGGCAACGGCAGCAAGGCAACGGCAGCAAGGCAACGGCAGCAAGGCAAGGGCCTTTCTCATCTCAGCTGCTTTTCAGGGCAGCACCTCATTGGGCAGAGAGCAGACATGACACGGGAAACCACACTGCCCCACTATGCTCCCACACACAGAGTATAAACCCTCATGTCACCTTGCAGCAGCCCAAGCTGCAGCTGTGTCTCTCACCAGCTCTGCACAGGCTGTGCACTGAGAGTGGTGGCACAGAAGGATGAAGTGCAGGAGCGGCAGACACACATTGGAGAACTGTTATGAAACCACACTTCTTGTGTCTACCAGGCAGTAGTTGTGGGGTTCCTTGGGACACAGTTCAACGTGGCCTGCACCTCTGTGTCGCAAATTTAGCTGTGCTCTGTGATGGAGCCTCAAGGATTCTGTCTCAGATCTGCCCTTAAAATCCTTCATGAGATAAGGACATAGTCAAACCTTTGATGCCAGGCATGCTAACTGGAATAACCTAAGCTTCAAGATTCAGTAAACTTAACACGTTCACTCCAAGATTTTATTTCTCCTGCTTTCATTACTTTGCGCTGTTATCTCGGTTACAGTTTGTGTTAATTTCCCAATCAATTAAAATATGAAAAGACACTATCATGGAAAGTGGTTTAGAGTTGGACTGAGAGGCTAAAGCAATTCTAATTTAAGGAGATATTTTCTAAATATATACCAGTAATTGGAACAAAAATTACTGAAATTAAACTTACATTGGGTATTTTTCACAAGTTTGACTTCTAGAGTGTTGACAACATCTGCCTTGGAAAAGTCACAGGGAGTGAAAGGGGTGGAGGGTGTTGGATCTCACTCCTACCCTGGATATAAACTGGACTCACTGCTAAGCTGGGATGCACTTCGGGGCTTAGCTGAATCTACTTAGAAGACAGTTTGCTACTTGGTGCCACTCAAAGCACTGTGTTAGAGGATTGTCTTTCTCTGGAGCCCAAGGAAGGACCATTCCTCTAGACTGAACGGAAGATGTAGGTCTGATCCAGTTCTTGGATAAGACATTACTGACCATTCCCAGACATTGCCTTCACTCCTCAGGCTGCACTTGTATTGTGAAGTTGAGACTGATCCTGCCATTGTGCCCATTGGAACGGGCTGCCTGGGGAGGTGGTGGAGTCACCATCCCTGGAGATGTTTGAAAGGAGGCTGGAGGAGGCACTTAGTGTCATGGTTTAGTTAATTAGAAGGGTTAGGCAACAGGTTGGACTTGGTGATCCTAGAGATGTTTTCCAAGCTTGTTGATTCTGTGAATAATTTGCTTTTGTACTCTTTATGATGATTATACAAATCTTCTGTAGCTATCTTGCTCAGCCAAAATAATCACTGAGTACTATTTAAAGAAGAAACATTTAGAGTTACGTTAACCTGCAAATCTAATTTTCAGTCCCTGACTTAGAAACCCCAGAATTCAGGGCCATATCATGCTCAGATGTTAATTACCTCAATCTTGTGGATCATCAGATTCTTTACTACTTAACTTCACCTGACATAGAAACAATGGTAGCTTGAACAGCATACTCAATTTTTATAGCTTACGTTCTATTTATTCATTCCACTTCTCATGGCTATTACCCTTAGACATAGCAGTGACTTCTGCAGAACCATAAATTAGAATCATAGAATCAACCAGGTTGAAAGAAACCTCCAAGATCATCCAGTCCAACCTAGCACCCAGCCCTGTCCAATCAAACAGACCATGGCACTAAGTGCCTCATCCAATCTTTTCTTGAACACTTCCAAGGACAACAATGCCTCCTCCTCCCTGGGCAGCCCATTCCAATGCCAATCATTCTCTCTGCCAACAACTTCCTCCTAACATCCAGACTAGACCTCCCCCGGCACAACTTGAGACTGTGTCCCCTTCTTCTGTTGCTGGTTGCTTGGGAGAAGAGACCAACCCCACCTGGCTACAACCTCCCTTCAGGGAGTTGTAGACAGCAATGAGGTCTGCCCTGAGCCTCCTCTTCTGCAGGCTGCACACCCCCAGCTCCCTCAGCCTCTCCTCACAGGGCTGTGCTCCAGGCCCCTCACCAGCTTTGTCGC